>WEIS01038229.1:0-36060 GCA_013389965.1 Todus mexicanus | reverse complement strand
TTCAATCTTGAGGCAAGGTGCAGTTCAGCCACTCGAATTAAGTCAGAAATAACACAGTGCAGCTGGATTTGCTCTGAAACCTCAGAGATCTGGCTTCAGGAGTGGTATCAGAGAGTCAAGTCTTTACACCTTTGAGACCTGGATACAAGCTTCATCTCAGAGGAAAGAGAGAATTCCCAGATTTGGAGCAATTCAAAAATATACGAGCACTGTACCAAGATACTTTTTTCCCCTTGCTAACCCAGCCACTGTTGGTTCATTAAGTTTTGGGAGGATTGAACTTCATGGGAACTGCGACGTTCTCTTCTGGTGCACTATTGAAAAATCAATCCCTGCCGCTATCAACACTAAAATAATGCACTTGGCAAAACAAACTGTACACAAGAAAAATAATTTGACAACCCTTAATCCTCCCTCCATGGCTCAAAAATCTGTGAAGGTTAAAATTACAGATATTTACCCTACAATATTTCTGTGGCATCATCAAGTATCCGTTGAGATGAACACGTATCAGATTGTTTCAGCCTGTCTGGACACTCACACACAATTTAACAGTTCATATGACTTTGTAGTCACCATCAACAAAAAGTATGTTAAAACCCCACATATCGCAGAAGGAGGTTTCCTGCTAGGAGGTTATTTTCGGTTTTCCTCCAGTCAGTCTATAGTCAGCCTCAAACTTGAATCTAAACCAGAAACTTATTTTGCACGTGAGTTTACCTCTTCCAAAACCCCACCAATGACCATTAAACACGCGCAAAAATTTCACAGAAATAAAAACATTCTCACAAACTTAGAAAGCATGGTATATCTGGGACAGATTTTACCAAAATTGAAGGGCATAGGAGCTCTACTTGTTCAACAGGCAGTCAACTTTTCGGCATTCAGAAGAAATTCCCGCAGTTTCAAAACGGAGACACTTACCTAGTGAGAAAAAACAACAAAAAAATATGTAAAGGGCGCATTAGGCAGAGCTAAAACTTCTGGGAAAGTTTTGCTTTTTAAATGATGAGATTGCATTGCCCAAACTTTCATTATAGAATATAATTACATATCATAAATACTTTATTATAGTAAGGTTTCATTGATAAACAGATATCAAGTATTAATACACCATTAATGCATATTTTTCAGAATAGCTAACCAATTTTAAAAAGTTCAACAAAACTGGAAATTGCTGATGCTTATCATGGCTTTCAGCAGGGATTTGTTAATACTCTCAATTTAGGTTTAATCAACCCCTTGTTCACCAGCTGGTAAAGAGAGCCCCATGTCTGGACTTTTACAAATCCATACACACTAGGCAAGCTGATATCAAAGCAAAACTGAAACATTAAGGTTCAAATTCAGGGTGCAACCCAATTCAGCCATTTTCAAACACCAGCTGCACCTCTGGAAGCCTTGTCCCAGCACTGAAAATCAGCACGCTCAGAAGCAGCACCCGGAGCAAAGGCCGAGAGTAATGAGCTAGGGCAGAAAACATAAAAGAAAATTCACTGGAAAGAAGAATAGGGAAGAATCTCATAGGCAGAAAAAAATTGTATATAACAGTTTTAATTATTTGCCAAATCTGTTTATTTTTGCTATTGCCTGGAAAGTGATTTCCTGTAAACATCAGTTAGCATGGACGTGTCATATGCCCAGAGAAGCTTGTGATTAGAGCTGGTAGAAATCTGGGAAGAGGAGCTCAGCATTTGTGGCTTCCACTCACTAATCCTCCTATTCCAGACAGAATTTTAGCACAGACTTAAATCCCAGTGACTCAACTGGACTTAAGTAGATACATGAAGTTGAACATCAGCTTAAGGGTTACCTGGAAGGGAAGTCTAACGGCTTACATCACTCTCATGCATTTCTCCTCCAAACAAGCTAATATATCTAAGTTAAAGAAGAGAAAAAAAAAGAAAAGAAAACTGAAAGAAAAGAAAAAGAAAAAAGAAAACGAGGAACTCTGCAATACTATTTTTATCCTTCTAAGCCTTTGGGACAAATGCTTTACAAACCTTCTAGTCTTACAGAGTGCAATTTATAAAGATTAAAGATTAACATTTATAGAAAAATGCCTTTCCCTAATACTGTAGAGATGCCATAAAAAGTAATACTTTTCATTATAATACCACTTTATGGTACATGAGAGCTTTAGTACCCCACAGGTCTTTTCCTTCTCAGTGGCTGGAGGGGAAAGAACACAGATTGAAAAAAGTAGATGCTTCTTTTTTTTTTTTTTCTTTCTTTTTTCCAGCTCAGCAAATATATATCATTACTTCAGTCCCTTCAAGGTGAGCTTTGTTGTGGAGTGAGATAAGACCCAAAGCAGAGGCAAGGTTTGAACAAAATTGGGCATTGTATGTGCATTTTTATCCGTTTTGACAAAGTAGAATTTTAATGAAGGAATGCTACAAGGATTCTGCTCGGAAACAAGCAGTTTAATTCTCTCCGTAATTCAGAAAGCAAGTTTAAGTAATGACTTTATAATTTTTAATTATCATGGCAGAGCCCTTTTTATGTTCTCTCTCTCTCTTTATTACTCCGGTATATCGTAGCAGAAATTTAATTTTCATTTTCAACTCAGGCAATAATAATATTTTTCATTATTTGGCAAATAAAAAACATTACAATGAAAAAATCTGAGAGGGGCACATGCATGAAGTGGCATAATCTAGAGAATATTTGTTTCAATTTTGCATCCAAGCAGCTTCTAAAATTTTGCAGCAGTTTTAACAATCGCATTTCAGTCATTACAGCCTCTGCAGCCACCTCTAGACCCATCTATATTCACCAGTTCTCACGCTGCTCTACAAGGGATTCATCACCACAGTATCTCCACTCTGCCTCTCAGTGAATAAAAACATTAAAAAAAAAATGAAAAAAGGGGAATTCGGAGTACGCAGGGGATGGCTGACTGGGCTTAGGAAGAGCATAAAAGTGACAGGATGGGTTTACAGCCAGGTCAGTGGGATAAATATTTGAAAAAACTTGTTCTCGTTTGGGCTACAAGAGTCGTTGGATGCCCAATACAATCTACCCTGATGCTGAAGGCAGCTGGAGTTGGGCAGGTTTGCTTTCAAAAACCAGCTCGGATTTTCTCCTTTCTACATCAACTGTCTTGATAAATCCTGGGAACTCTGACAATTAGTTTTTACCCATTTGGCTGAAGCCCCAGAAGACAACGTGAAGCAAGCACCTCTTCATCTCTGCCCATGGAGAAGTTAGACAGAGTTTCGTATAATAATAATAAAAAAATTAATCTCAGAACTAATTATCTGCAATATGTATCCTTAGTTTTTTATAATTTTGACACTTCCCATCAAAATAACATGCTCATAAAAAATAAATTTGCCTCCTGTACAGATGATCTATTACCACCACAGCTCATGTTATTTCCTCAGAAGAAAATGAAAAGCTCCATTTGAAACTCACTTAGCAGCTGGTTATTCTGCATTTCATACAGAAAGCAACACCCGTAAAGGTGAAAATGAATAATGATACATTCCTGAAGAAGCCACAAAAATTCAAATGCGAGATTTATCCAGAGCTTTGATACTCCAATCCTCTTAGAGAGTTTATAAAATAATGCTCTGCGCACAGTGAAAAAAAAATAATCATTCTACTCACTGTACGAAACCAAAGGAAATTCACCTCATGAAAGAAAAACAAATAAAACAGAAATGAGAAGGTCTAAGCAGGCCTGTAATTCATTAGGAGCAGCCCCTGGGTCCCTTGGGAACCGTCTCATGAACTCTGCAGAGCCAGGAAATGTAGAGTTGGAGGAGGCTGAGACTGGAAGCAGCTGAAAATTTGCAAATTCAAAGAATGGTTCTCTTTTGTTTAATTCATTTTAACATTTCAGTTGGCCTCGGTAGTTGTCCCCTCCCTTGTTCTACACACAGAAAGTTACCCTACTCCTATCTGCTCACCAGACCAAGTTCTCTCCTTGCTACACAGCTTGGTTTTATCACCCTCACCTCTGGACCAGCTACAACCTGCTCCTGCGCAGCCCTGTCCATGCACACCCCAGCCTTGCCCACCACCACAGTGACCCTGCGCAGGGAAAGCTACATCTATCATTTATCTTCTTCTAACCATGATAACAGCATCTGAGAGTGCAAGGTTCCTGTAGAGCAAGATCACATCTCAAAGCCGTTTTGCTGAAGTCAAGGGGAGACACGGTCATCAGGATTCCTGCCCAGGTTGACATCAGCGAGCTACACAAGGTTCTCTGTTCTATTAGCCCAGCACTACGTGCCAAACCAACACTTAACTTGCAGTGGCACCTCATGACATTAGGTCCAATTTTTCTGGACCCCTTTCCATTTCTGTGTTGCTTCATGGTCCTAACAAACTGCAGAGAATTGGCTTGAATACCTGTGCCTCCCTAACACAGAAAGCCAAAGCACGATTCTATGCATTACAATGAAAGAAAACAACAACAAAAAAACCCAGAGTGGACTCGGTCTTTTCTTCTCTCAGAATGAACTTCAAATCATTGACTGAAGGATGACCAATATGGTCTTCACAGATTTAGCTCCCTGCAAAAATGACTCAGAAGTGCAACAAGATACAAAAATAATAGTGTCAAAAGCAAGTGCAAGCTGTTGTGCTCTGTAGAAAAATTCTGTTCCCGATAAATATTTTGCCCCATCTTTATACTTTTCTAAAAAGGACTCTGGTGCCGTGTTCAAGCTTTTTCTTCTTCAACAGAGCTTGACCAGAAACTCAGAAGCAAAAAGCCAAACACATCCCTGTCCAGCAGAGAAGCTGCAGTGCGTGAAGTTTTATTGAGACAAACCACATCATGAAAAGAAGTTGTGTGGAACGCAGCGAGCTCAGTCTGAAAACACCAACGATAAACATCTGAGCTGAGTTTACAGTCCAACAGCAATACAAATGGTGCTGAACATCTCTCTGAAATATGCCTGGTCTATCTCAAACCTGTCAGACTGAAAACTTGCATAAGGATTTGTGTGCAGCATCCAAGATTACCCACGAGATGACAGGAGCGCTCACAGTTTGGGGTGGATTGCTAAAGCAGTAATGCGAAGTTTGACTGGCAGGGATGGCAAAGCTTTCCGAGTCCGGACACACACCACAGATCAGCAGCGTATGAAAGACACGATCCCCTAGTAAAGGCTCGTATTACTCCTTTATGTATGTACAATATGGAAAATACTGGTTGCATTTTAAATTTTTAATGCATCCCATGTTCACAGAATTTCTGATTTTTGCTAGGAGAGAGCTGTTGGGCAATGTTGCTGCCTCTACACCTTGAAATACACAATCTCTTCTTTAACAACTGCAATGAATTGAATGATGCACCTTGAGAAAGTCAGGCTGTTTCTAGCTGCTGGGATAAAATAGGTCAGGAGAGCAGAATACAAGGAGACCAACTCCCACTGACTGGAGTAACATCTAAATCCACTGTTTGTACCCCATATTTTTCAAGCTGTCCTTCCATTAAAGGTCCCAGCTCAGAGAAGAAGTAGAGAACAGCGTGTGACGCAGTGATAAAGGTGTTCTGGCATCCGAAATAGGTGATAAAAGCACTGGGGAGAAAAAAGCTTTCAGGCACCTCATTCTCAGCCAGAAGGGAATCATCCTCTGAAATGAATTAATGGGGACAAATGTGGTCGGGGTCAAGAGGAATGATCTGTATGAACTACTGCCATGGTCGAAATGTTGTGGAGCACAATTCGAATGATGAGGCCATACACAGGTGTTTGGATTATATTGAAAACATGTTCCTGTCAGGAAACAAAGCACAAACTCAACCCTTCACTAAAGCTGCAGCAACTGGAGGGAAAACAAATAGATCTTAAATTAATCTTGTTCTAACTCCTTAAACTCCTGCTTTGTAACGGTAAAGGCTTAGCAACCAGTAAGAAAAAAAGCACTGGGGATTTGTGTGTGTCCTGAAAGATGTTCAGTCCCCAAAGGACAACCTACATCATGGCAGGGGAAAGTCCAAAAAAAGGGGCCCCATTCGAGGAGTGGTGCACTTCAGTCTTCCAAGGAAGAAAATAAATGAGCTCAGCAGCATTTCACTACTTTATAAAAACTGACAATTTACATGTAGTGCCTGACTAATCTGTCTCTGAATTAGATAGAGACTTCTGGTCAGAAATGGGTCAGGTTGACCAGAATTAGCAGTTAGGAAGAGAAACAGGGATAAGAGGGACGTGTCAAAATCAGCAGCATCCCAGGTTATCAGAGTGGCACTGTGTATCCTCCAGAGAATAACAAACTGCTTGACAGTTACAAGACCGCAATTTTCCCCCTAGCCTACAAAAAAAAAAAAAAAAAAAATTTAAAAAAAAAACCATTTTGCCTAAAAAAATATTAATTTTTCAAAACCCCATAAAAAAAAAAAAAAAAAAAGTAAAAATGGGAAAAACCCTCCTGTCAGTCACAAAATCCACAGAAGCCTTTACCACTGCACCTTGGAAGCCATCCTCCCAGAGGACCCCTCCACATAATACATCCCTGTGTAACACCACACTGACATCAGCTACACCAGCTGATCTCCCAGAGATAAATGCTACAAAAATGAGCCAAATTATACCAGGACTCTGTATAGCAGGGTAACGTAACATACAATTACTGTAACCTCGCCCTGAGGCATTGCACAGGGAGATTTAAAAATAAATAAATAATAATTAGCCTGTATTTAACAGTTCAATTTTTTTCTTAAGAAGGGAAAATAATAAAAAAAAAAGGCAGCTCATTTTCCTGCTCCTCCAAAGCCAGCAGCATTGGGCTGTATTAATTAGATGGAGGAAAACTGAATGATGGATCCCCTTAGTGAAGGACAGGTTTGCTGGGCAGGCATTAGATGTCACACACACTAGTTTCCCTCTCCTATGAGTGGAAAGAAGTCGAGTGCAGTATTGCAGCAGCTTGTTAGTAAATGAGAGAGGCAGATAAAGAACAGAGAGAAAGCGGTCACTCCCTTAGGCCAGCCAGTGACCACAGTCCGTTCTGGAGTAACTTCACGTGGTCTGCAGAAATTGGTTCACTAAAGACCATTGTGAGGATGTGGAATTATCCCTGACACCATTCCCGTGGTGTCTGCCCCTTAATCATAGCCATGCCTTGCACCACATCCAGAAACGCCCCATGCCTGAGGCATGACAAACTGGGCAGCACTCAGCTATTGTGACTCCACTGCTCCTTTTCTAACATTAAGAGAAAAAGTAGGCACCCAGGTGGCTGAAAATACCAGGCAGAGCTTCCAGAACTCGGTCTGGAAAGAAGTAGTCTCTCCTACAACAGAAAATCCTGTAGGACATAAGTATTGACATGGGTGAATCTCTTAATAAAAACTTACTTTAGCTGTTTCTGCTAAAAGAGTTGTGAATTCCTGTTCCCACCCAAATACAAGATGCTCAGTGATTAAGCTCAACTAGTTAATTCTCCATTGGTACTTCAGTCTTGTTCAATAGTATCTCCAACATCACCTTAACAGCTGAGTAACGAACCGTGAGAATGGGATTACTCTTTGTACTGCTTAAGCAAAACACAGTGTTTATATACATATTTTTTTCTAATTGGTAAAAAGAATCTTATCTCTATGGATAAAGATCATCCTGTCTAGACAATCATCATAAAGTCTCTGCTATACACCACTTCACTTTGTTACATACACACAGATGTAAAAAAAAGCTTGTTTTTCAGAATATTAGGCAGATAAAATACTACAATAGTTTGTTCACATCTACCAGAGATTAATGCTAAGTGAGGCTCTGGAGCACACGACCAAAACCACACAGCTTTGTGTGTAAAGCACTACGTGTCTGGGTTTACTGGGATTATGACAACTTCATCTAGCTTTACTAGTGCCTCACCAGGAACTTTGCAACTAAGGCTTCTGGAATTTTTGCACCTGAAACTTCAAGCTATCATCAACTGTTGAGCAAAAATACTTGGCAAGGACATGCAACTTCACCTGGAAACCACACTGCTGTTCAGAGCGCCCAGGAATCCGCTTAGCCACCACAGCACAGAAACTCACCTGCATGCAGCTGTGATTGCAATGGATGCGGCCATTCAAAGGTGGACCCTCAACTGCACCCTTGTGCATGTCAGCAACCCAAACAACATGAGAGAATAAAGAAAATGGAAAGCGCAAACCCCATTAAACACAAAATCACTGCAAACCTCTTATAAACTGATTCCCCCTGTTCTGCAGGGAGCACGGGGAGAACCAAATTTGAAAACTGTGTTGCTGAGAGTCGCATCTCCTGAGCCCGCAGATGCTCGCTTCACTGCTGAACAATAAAACTCTTGCCCAAGTCACCACATTAGAACTGAATTTTGTCAGTTTATCCTCTATAATTGATCTGCTCTTTGGGAGATAGCTATAACTGCAAAGAACCAGTCTGTGAAAAAACACCCACAAACACTAGTAGCATAGATATCTATTAGCATAGATATCTGCTAGTATTTCTTAAAACCAGGACTTTGTACTGCTGAGGTTGCCCCAATAGAAGAGCTCAAAAAAACCCCACAAATCTTTCCTCCTTAAAGATCTGAAGCTGAAGAATCCAAAGCTCTCCGATACCTCACAATGCAGCACCATCCTCCTCAAGAGCTATTTTATGTAGAAATAGGCTTTGATGCAGGAGGAATTAAAAGGACAATATTAAGTGAAGAAATTACATACTATTTCATCTCGTTGTCTCAAATGGTGCCATTAGCGGCACTTAAAATAATGATAGTTCAAGATTATTTTAATTATGTTTCATGCTATTTCAGGGTGCAGTGATGAAGGACAGAGATAAAGAAGTTCCTTGTGGTGGGCTCTGTTGGTACATCCCACAGCTGGGATGCAGACCCGAACCCAAAGCATTCAAACCCCAATTTTTTTCCCCCCTCAATGTTTATTACTAATTTTGAAACTGCTCTATCCTCAAACCTAGCAGCAAATTAATTCTTTGTACACCACTTGCAAATTTCCTGCAAATTCCCAATATAAAGTAGCCTTCAGTTTAATAAAACATTGTCATCTATCAAATATTTTTTTTTCAGATTTCACCATCGGTCTCTAGAATAATGTTTATTTTATCAACCATCAGCTAAAACACTATTACTAATCATTCATATTTGCATATGGACACAAAGCCTGAAGAGATGGCTTTAGATACATAGAAGTGTATTCACACCTTGCTATGGAGTGTGAAGTTTGGAGGCGCAGACAGGAACCCAAGCTTTCACTGCATTCTCCAAATGATGATTCAGAGTCCTCTGGAAACCTTATGGACTAAAGAACTTGGGTTTCCAACAGACTCCTGAATTAGAGTCTGTTTTGAGATGGTGTCAGTATCTCAAGTTTTCTACTGGAGTAATTGGAATGTGTCTCTAAAGCTTCTAGAACTCTTGAGGAGGGAAGGGGGGGAACCTCATTCTTTACTGTTAAATTCTACAGGTTCACAGTTTTTTATGTAATCAGATAATTAAAACACTAGTTATGTGCAAGCATTTTCACAACTTTGGCAATTACTTGAAAATATGAAATAAAACGTTCAACTTGACTGCAGGCTTAGTTTCCTATTCCTAACTCACGGAGTATCACAGGAAATCAAAACCTGATCCTTTGCCCAGCCATAGTTTCATACTCACAATTAAACAGTAGATTCTGATGTACAGGAAGCACATTAGACAGGCAATTAATTGAGTACTCTCTTATAAATGTCTGTAGCAAGAAAACTCAAACACTGGTTCTGCTGAGCATTACTAAACCCATCAGAAATACAACAGAGCAGAGCATTTGCACTGTCCCTCTCTCCCCTCAACAACCCTGCTGAGAATGTATTTAGCCGGTGATGGATAAGAACCATAAATGCTGAATCATCATCACATTCTTGATGATCTTCTTTTAACCCAATCACCCTAAACTAGGACCAGGGCTGCTGAAAAGTGTGTGTTAATGGAGGAGAGGCATCACCATGTGCATCAGCTCCAGCTAAAAGGGCTCTGAGGCACATCATTCTAGAGGAAATGAAGCATCGGAGATGAACATCGGTCTCTCATTTTAAATATTAAAACAGGCCATGGGAGTTTGCCCTTTTTAAGTGGGACTGAAGAGACAATGTGAAAGGTTAATTAAGTGACTGACATGTAAGGGAGACATGGCACAGTATCTGCAGAGTAAGGTCTAGCCATGGAAGGATGTGGTTTTAAGTCTCCAGGCAGCATCAGGAGCAGGACCAAAGGCCACATCAACATAAGGACACGGGGAAAAGTCGAGGCAAATCAGCTAATGGTGTGCAGCCAATGTGCACAAGTCGCAGTACATTAAATCCCAGTATGAATGAACACTCCCACAAGAGAGCACAGTCACCCTCCTGGGTTTTAGCTTTAAAGCTGTTCTCCTGCTGAATGTTGACATACATACACCATTTAATCTGCTTTAACTTGTGCTTCACACCCACTGCAGCAAAACTTTCTGGAACTTCTTAAGCAAACAAGGCTGATGGTTTACAGCATAGACATCACAGCTGGTTTTGTTTATGGCACATCTGAGCATCTTCTTATGGAAGATGATTTGGTTGCAAGGATATTGTTGGGCACACAGCAGATGGGATGGAAAGGAACTCGGCCCCATCAATTCTGTCCTGAGAGCGCTCTGTTACCCAGTCTTCACAAACATTAACTCAAGAAATTATATAAAATATAGCAGGACTTTCATGCTTTACCTGACTTGGACACAGGAGTGGTTGACAGCAGTATGTCTGGTCACGACCCCTGGCCAGTCTTCTTTGTATTTGCACCTTTGTCCCCATAAAGTTGAAAAGGAACCTCACCGCTGACTTCAGAGGTACCAGCATGTCACCCGTGCGGCACTTGACTCTAAACATCCCCCATGGAAAGACACACACAACCCCCAGGGCACCTATTTCCATTATACTTGGTAAAATCATATGTGAGGTTAAAAACAAGGCACTTCTGATATTTAGAACTTAAATTTTACAGCGAACTTATGTGCATGCATACACAAAAATCTTCCCTCACTGCAACACCATGTATTTTATTGACTGATGTATAAATAGCCACACAAACTTTTGTTACATTTCTACCTCACATGCTTTTATATCACTTATTAAAACAATTATCAGTTGTGGAATATTCAAGCTAGCATCTCCAAGAAGTAGGTTTTCTCCCCACTTGCCCCTAGTTTTTTCATTTTTTTTTAAAGCAAGCTGGTCAAGAAATTGAAACCCACATGAAAACAACTGAGATTTTTCATCCTAAGCACTTATTAGGGAAAAAGAAATCCATACATTTATTGCAAGTTCAGATTCCTCCTACAGAATCTTGAATTGCTCAATAACTCCATAAAAGCTTTGCAGGTGGGAAATACAATCCACCACACAGCTACTAAGGCTTTCCTCTGTTGTAACACAGGCCATGGGAGCAGTTCTTTGAAACAGCAAAACAAAAAGTGCTCAAGGCATTAAAAAATAATATTTCAAAAGCGAAAAAAAGAAGGAAGAAAAAATTAAATGTTGGAAACAATCATAATTATGTTTTAAAGAGAGGTTTTGATTGCTTAACCTAAGTCACCTAGGGCACAATGATTACCAAATTCATAACTCTTCCCCACCAGTGAGTAAATGGAAAAGTCTTAATAATCTAAAAAATATTGCAGTATCTTTCTCTGTTTGGAGTGAATCAATGATATTTATAGCTCCAGAGGTATTGAATTTCTTTTGTATCAAAGAACACCAATAATAATGTACAATTCCATTATGGAAGCACATCTCAAGAAAGTGAGCACTGCGTTAAGATTACGAAAAGGAGAAAGTCAAAACTGCGATGCCAAGAAAGCATGTCAATCTTCTCACACTAGATGCCTGTAGCTCACTGTATGAAAATGGGATGAAGAATGGAGACTAGTAACTATCAAGACATTTTATATAGTTTGACAGGAAAACTTTACAGCCTAATTCCACCAAAGAAAATACTCTGAGCAAATTAGTTACTTAAATGTATAGATACATAACACATTCAGCCACCCCTGGATGTGTTTAAAAGCTGTTAGATGTGGTGCTTGGGGACATGGTGTGGTGATGGACTTGGTAAACACCTAGACTTAATGACCTCAAAGGTCTTTTCCAACCTAGATGATTCTATGATACAAGAAATGAACAGAAGACAGCAGAGAGTTTGCATTGATTCTGAAATCCAAAGTAATTCAGAGATACAAGCATTCCCTAAGAGCAGGAAGAGAACATACGATTGGCAAAGAAAGAGTAAAGTGTCTGGTCTGATAAACTCCACAAACCTTCAGTAACACTTTTTTTTTTTTGCCTGCAAGAAGAGCAGTTCATTCTCTGGTTCCTCCCTGGCTTTATTCTCCCACCTATGACGAGTGTCCTCAGGCATCATCCAGCAGTTACAGAGGGGCCTATGGGAGTCATTAAAGTAATTAGAACTGCTTGAATGTCAGCAGCAGATGATGCCATGGAGGACAACACATCCCTGCCCTACTGTTAATAGGAGATGTTAATTTTGTGAAATCTTATCTTTTGTGTTCTGCTTTTTGCGTTAACTATATAAAGCAAAACCCAAGAGAAAAGACCTACAAAGGTCTCAGCAAGGGGGGTATCAAAATGGGCTTGGTTACCACAATGCTGACATTGACATCTAGGCGTTTGTAACTTTAAACTGCTTCACATCCTCTTTTGTGGGATTTTTAAATACATAGTAAGGCAGCCAACTGACCCAAATAATGAGATTTTAAACACGTGAGGAGCTGGACTGAGCTTTCTCCTTTTGAAAAATCAGCATCTAACACAATTCCTGTTTTGAAGGATGAAAATATTGCCCTAGCTGGAGGCTATCACAGGCTTGACGCAAACCCAGATGGTGCTAAAATCAAGCTCAGCACCTAAGCCTGAAACCAGCCCAGGACTGGGAACTCCCCTCTGTCCTGGGGCAGGACATGCCATGGAATCCATCACAACTTCTACTGAGCTTGGAGACAACCAAGACAAGGGTTGTCTCAGGAGCTTTATTAAAAAACCCCCAACTCTTATTTAGAAGAACAACAGATGTTTGGGCACAGTCAGGAAAGCAGTGCTTCTTATACTACCAGTAACAACAAAAAACATGTGTCGGGTGCTCTCCAGATACCCGAGGAGACAGTGTTGTTACTCGAGATTTTCTTGGCTGAAGTGTAAAGCAAGTAAATGACAGGGGTAATGAACATAACGAATCAGGACTTCATGAGCTCTAAGTAGCATTGGTGGCCTTCTAGGACAGTAACAGATCATTGAGAAATTGTGAGAGGTCGTTACACTGTAAAGGAAAAAAGATCCCTGGTATTAGAAAGGGCTAACACTTAAATCTATACGCAATATGAATTCATTTTGTTTCTCTTTATACTCTGCTATTCTTAGCAAGATAACAGCTTCATGAGACCTGATTTATTGTCCGTGTGTATCAAAATAGGAATGTGCTCTTACGTTTCAAAGCATTAAATGAGATTTACTCCACAGTAACTTCATTCTGACTTACCGAAGCAGGATTTTCCATGCCCGGCACTTCTACCACAATAGAAAATCTTCTCCAAGAAATGCAGAGCTTAGTGAAAAAGTTACTATTACTAGTGTCGTGATACTTAATATTGACAGCCCAGGCCATCAAACATAACTAGTCTATGACCAGAACTGTCTGGAGGAAATAATGGATTAAAGAAGTGGAACCAGCAAAGTACAGCTGAAAAAATGCAAGTGCTATCCTCAGGAGTACTGAGGACTCAGCATCCCAAGCTGCACCACCACGGTCCCTGCAGCTAGGGCTGCTCCCTGCCCAGTGACAGGGCAGGAGGTGATGGGCACAAACTGAAATACAGGGAATTCTGTTTAAATATAAGAAGCAGCTACATGATCTTCACGGGTGACTTCCAGCTTCAACTACTCCATGCCTCTGTGACCTCCCATATGTCTTCTCTTCACGTATATGAGTATTACTAGCACAGTATTTAATAACTACATCCTTAGCTACGTATAGATTTGGAATCCAATTTAAGAGACTGATAAAACATCCTAGATTTTAATAGGTCATCACAGTGACAGTCTGGTCAATAAAATCCCCAATTCATTTCTCACGTGGCATTCTTCTGTTCTCACAAAATAAATTGTGCTAATATGGAAGTGTTTTATATCTTTTTAACTGGTGTGTGTGTATATATATATATATAAAAGTTATTTCACATTTCTGTGAAGATTTATTTCCCTTATTACAAAAACAGGGGATACTCAGAGACACCTTATAAAGTGATTTTCTCAAAGCTACGTATAGCTAGGATTAATCATATTCATGGGGAAAAAAAGCTAAAATAGCAACAATAGGAAATCCTATACACATTCAGGAAGTACCTTATTAGCTTTGGCCACTCTTCCAGCAGCTGGCTCAGAGCTGAAGGGAAAATACAGATTCTTATTTTTGAATGTATGTATAGACAGGATCCTTTGTCTGCATTTCATCCCAGCTGCTGTTCGGTACCTATTTGCTACTTGTTTCACTGCTCCTTAAAGTTCTACAGTATTAAATCATATGTAAATAGCTAGAAAATGATGCATCTGGAAGTAGAAACAAGATGTGTCCATCACTTCAAATCTGTGCGGTCATGAAGAGATGTTGCTTCATGCAAGCAGCATTTCAGTTCTGATTTTCTCTTTCTTACAGGACTCAGGGACGGATCAATACCTACTGCAGGATACTCACAACGACAGCTGAACATCTTGATCTTGTACTGCTTATGATCAAAGCTTCCTGTTCTCCAAATCCCATCTCTGGTAGTTGCATGTTTTGCCCTATTACAACAGGACCCAGCAATGTTTGACTTTATCCAACTATTTTCTTACTAATGTTATTTTAAAGAGCTTACATAATAATGAATGGACTATTCAATATCTGCTCAATAATGGCTCACGGAACCTCCAGCAGTGGGGTCATCACATTCATTTGATAAGTTTCATGGGAATCTATAACATTCCCCGAACTGTCACCAAAGAACAGGTTGCAAGGGAATGAGGTCTTCCTGAGGAGCATATTATAAAGGCAGCTTTTATGATATACATTAATGGAGGTCAGCGGCGAGGCTACTGTTCTCATTTATGAAGGGAAACCACTAGATCATAATGATGGCATGAGAACAGTGGAAATAATAAAGTCATTCCCTTGGTTCAGGCAAGATTAGCACATTTTGCCCAGTTAAGTCCTTTTCATTATAGAAGCACTGCCTAAAGGTACCTTTAAGTATAGATTTCCAGGCAGTGTAGAACTGGGCACATGTATGGCATCAATTGCAGCAGGGGACTTTTTACTGAAAAGTTACTAGGAATAGATATCCCAGTTCAGAGCAGAAAATCAATTCAATGGTCATGGCACTTCTTAATTTACCTGACAGCAAACAACTCCGAAAGTCGACCAAAGCCTAAATAACAGTAACCTTTAATTCCTGGCTTACATTAGGAAGTTTCCTAATATAGGAAATACATATTTAATATGTCTATTAGGAAATTTCAGATGGTTCTCACATGCCCAGTGACAGCCCAAGTTCCTGAGCTCATAGATCCAAGCAATGACCCATGCCTTTGAGGTCACGTTAACCACCGTTAAGTGCATACTTGTTACTCACATCATTCTTTTCTAAATTACTTTAAGATAAAAGAAGCAAAGAAATAGCCACATAAGAGCAAACATGATTGCTTCCTATTAAACAGCTATTGGTTCCACCAGAGCGGCATCAACCTTGGATCAAAGGCAGTCATGCTTGGACACTTTTCCTTTAATAGTAGCGTTCATGCCTGGGCAGCACTGGAAATCCTTAGCTTTGTTCTGATGCTATCTCAGTACTGCGCATTGTACTTGGTGTCTCTGGCTTTGCACCTTCATTCAGTTTTGAACGAAGCCTTTTGCTAGTAGAGAGGTACGAGTATCTTTGTGAAGAACAGCTACTCCCTTACAACACATGTCAAGCCCAAACTTGTTGCCATTTAACTTTGAGAAAAAAAGAATGCAGAGACGTTTACAAAGCCTCTTGCAAAAATTCACCACTCTTGTTCTCTCTTAGTATCTATTCCCAATGCTACCCTAGCTCAGAAATGCCATTTGAAATTGGCCAGAAGAACCATTAAAATCAGGGCTTAAATTCGGAGCAAGTCAACCAGCTATTGCAGCAGCTTAAACCTGTGTTGTACCATAAGGTTTAAGCATTATGGTGGAAGTAAACAGGTCAAACCATCGCCTCATCCTAAAGCAGTGCAGCTAGCAATAAGCAGCTGAAAACTCTTCTTAAAGAAAAATGAAAATTATTGTCCTAATTTAGAAGGGTCCTCAAACCCACAGAGGGACCTGCCAGTACTCTGATCTCACTTGTACCAGATAATGCACCCCAGCACATTCCATACATATACATTACTAAACTTTTATCTAAAGGTATTCAAATTTAGGGGTTAGTATGCTATTTTTCAAGACAGAAAAAAGCCTGTCCCCTGAATATTCTTCATGGGCATTCATTTCCGTGCTCCGCAAGAGAACGCCCACTCTGCTCCCTCAGCAAACACCCCTGCGTTGGCAGTGTCTGTGATCAAAGTTTCTCTTGGCTTTCAGTGGGGATTTGGAAGCACAACCTTTAGTTATAAAGGAGCGTTCAATGAGAAAAAAAGCCACTGAAACCAAACCCCTTGTGTTTTGAAGACCTACAGTAACTCCAAAGACTTGCCTAATGCATGCACCAAATTCTACATCTCCGGGCTTTAGCTTATTAAATAGGGAAAAAAATGTAAAAAATGCAGGACCTGGATGAAAGTATCATTCTTTTCTGCTGCATTTCCAAGTTTTTGAAGTTGGGGACTTTGTTCTTAGCAAAACTACTTTGGTAACAACTCTGGTCTCCACTGGATGAAAATCTACGTCATGAAATTACCTGACCTAGTTTGGTTCCACTGTCCAGTTCTGCTCTAGAGAGATTCTTGATTAAACCCAGAATTATTCCATACTTCTGATGGTTCAAACCAGACCTGATCCTTAGGAAAGTTGGTATGAACATTTTGCGGCTCTTGTGCTAACTCAGACTAGTAGATGTATCAAGAATAATAGCTCCTAGCATTACACCAACCAAGTAACCTTTGCGAGCGTTACGCACTACAGAGAACTAAATATAAATAAAACATTTTTAAAGTATTGTTTAATTCATATGGAGTGGTTTCTCGGAGGTAATTACGAACTGATATGCACCAAATCACAGCATTTGACAAAGCTGTTCTGTGTTCATCTATGAGGTTCAAACTTGACTCCTTCAGCTCTGAAAAACTGCACCCAAGCCCTCGCAATTGTTTCTCTTACATTACCTAATTCCTCTGCAGATAAAGCTGGTAAAAAAGCACACAGGGTATATAGAGCTTCAAAAAAATACACCTACATCTTATAGAATTGTTTACTACTACACTGAGCATATGTATATGTTTATAAGTATTCAAAATATTATGTGTTTCTGGGTTAACAAAGCACCTGTATCTTCAGCCTCTCAGAAACTGGAAAGAAAGGTGGGTAGATGGGTAAAGATGATGCATTTTTAACACATACTATTGCAAATTTCTGAGTTTGTACAAAGGTAGAAGTACACAGGCAAGACAGGATTCACGGGATTCTCTACATAACAAAGACACACCTGGAAATGCCAGATAAAATGTCTTCCTAGCACTGGTATGAGGACATTGTATTAATAAAAAATATGTAACCTACTTCATAACCAAAAGATGAAAACTATCTATCTTTAAAGTTTTCTTTCTGAAAATCTGAAAACATATCTGATATACTGATATAAATTAAGGCTGCTCAAGCATGTTCAAATACTAAGCTAACAACTCCCAGAGATCAGAAGGTACCCATTTCGTAGAGTTGATCACACCTCCCCTACAGAAGTTCCACACACATGCAGAAGGCAAACAGGAGCCTGATGAACCAAGCGGGTGTTTGAGCCAAGAGTTCATTAAAACAATCTAAAGTATATAATCTCAAAAATTTCAGTTATGTCAGCGCTTGCAAATAAAAGACATGACCTGATTTTCTCCCTTTAACAAGTGGCTAAATCATGGGGACATTTTAGTGTCTTACTAAAGGTCTAACCATATCGCTATTCTTTAGCAAAAAGAAAAGGGGTTCATCATGCTTCGCCTCGGAGTGAAAAACCCAAAGCACTGTATGTAGGAATTCAAAATGGAATTGCAGCAAGCTAATTTGAATTTTAAGATTTGATCCCAACTCTCCCCTGCGTACACAGATCTACACACAGCACTACCTACTATCGACTATATGGACGCAGAGTATTATGTGGAGGTATATTCAGTGTGTAAATGGCACTTCTGAATATGTACATTTTTCCAAATCAGTCTTTTCATTTTAATTGTCAAAGGCATTATCTTGTTACAACAGTTTGCTCTGTTTGTTGCCTTGGTGCTCATGGGCTATGAAGTTCATTTCCAATAATCAAGCCTACTCAGTTTACTGGCCCCAAAAATGATGGAGAAGGGGGGGAAAAAAAAAAAAAGGAAAAAGAAAAAGAGCTTCCAGTTGACCACCCAGGAGTAGCTAATCTAACGGGAAAAGGTGAATCCTATATGACATGCATTTTTTGGTTGGGTTGATGGGAAGCCTGAGGGAGCCAGAAAGGCAGACTCAAAATCCTCAACAAACCTATAAAGTAAAAAAAGCAACATCTGCCCATGGAAAGATAGGAAAAGCGGGGTCTAATACAGACTGACACATCATAACTAGTGTTTATGTATATCGCCAAAACCATTGCCCTCTGAAATTCCTAAGTAAATTTCAGATTTCGTCTCTTAATCACTTCAGCATTCTGCTCTTGTCCAAACGTCTTGTCAAAAGGAATTACCGTGACTTAGAAACTTTAAGTTCAGAGGAATCCTAGAGAAACTAAAACAACGTCTATGAAACATGGCACTTCTCATCTTAATTTTAAAATAGATTCCACTTTCATGATATGAGGCACTATCTTCTGTGCTCTCAAAATTTACAGCACCTCCCAGGGATGGAATAAGAAAAGCATGTTGAATAATTCCTCTCTTATCACCTACTACTGAAGTGTAAAGTAAATCTGCCGCTGTTCAATAAAATTCCTCCTTGAAATCGCAAGTCTCTCAGTTACTCTTTCTGTCTCGGTGGCATTGAGTATTCCAGGTCACTGCACAGGTTAAGTGAACAACCTCACAAATGCAGAAATAACACAAACTGAGACTGTTCCAATTTCCCCACAGCAGCACTTTAAGAAAGAAAATAATCAGATCTACCGTCTCCTTCCAGATCCTCACCCCCCGCCTTTTATTTATTTAAGATTTTGGTACTTATGGCCTCTTTAATACGCCTGGCTCTCCCTCGAGCGCTCATTTCGTTCTCATCCGCAGCATCCCCGCTCTCCGAGCACTCCTGTTGGAAAGTGCCTTCTCTCAGAGCCACTCTGATCTCATCAGGATTTGGTTGAAGCTCCCTCTGATACCGGATTTACTGAGTTCTGACACTCAATATGGTTTGGGGCTTGAGGTTTTTCCCCCTCACTTTTCCCCCCCGCCCCGTACTCTACATCATTCATTAACCCTATATAACTGCCAATTAAGAGATTTTCTCCTCGAGAAAGAACACTCTCTCTGTGAAACACATTTAATTACAGAAAAACGCATAGCTTAAATATAACAACCTCCTCTTCTGTTAATTCAGCTGTGGTGAATTTTGCATGCTCTGTTTTATCCCCTGGTTACAACATAAAGGAATTCTGGAAAATACTACCTTTTTTTTTTAAATTATTTACAGATTCCTGCAAGTTGGGTAAATCCTGATGGTTTCACTCCTTCGGGGATTATTCCCACTGAGATCAGAAAGCACAATTCTGGGAACTGCCACTATTCTAAGAGCATCCATGAGTCCAGTGACTGTACTAGTTGAATGTGCACAAATACTGCAGCCTTTTCTCCCAGACACATTCTCGTAGAAAAGTTATCTTCCATTTATAGGACGATCATGAGGGTAGGCTTCTTATCTGGGACCTTTTTTTTTTTCATCTCCTTATAGGAAGCAAACACTTTGGTACCCTGTTCCCAAACTCCAAAGAGAGACAGTCCCAAAGTCCCAAACAGACTTTCCCTGTCATTCAGCAGATCTTCAAGGGACCAAGCAAAAGAGACACACAGAAAAGACTCACTTATCAAATAGGGTGTAGAAATATTATTACTATATTTTAGATAACTATAGGTAACTATTTGGCATAATTTAACCAGATGTAATGGCAGAAAGTTGTGGGGTTGAACAAGTAAAGCTAGTTTGGTCCTAAGAGCATGTTCACAACAGCAAAAAAAGACAGTGACTTTGCTTTTGGAGCCTGATTCTCAGCTGGTATAAATTGATAATGTCACTCTGATGTTCTTTTTATGTCTGTCTTGCTCTCTATAGTGTTCTCAGCATGGCGATCGTGGGGTTTCTACGTGAAGAGTGAGCATCTGATTGACAAGATAAGGTAAACAGAGTAATTAAACCTCATAGTTAGAGCTATGAACTGTGCAAAGCAATGTCTGCAGACCAACAGTTTTCAAAACAGAGTCTCAAAAAAAAAGTTGCAGTTTGACTGCGTTTATTCACAGGCAGCAGTGTTCATTGCTGTACCTTTCAGTACTTTTCACTGTATGAAGAAGAGAGACACAACAGACACTATCCAGCTGTTTAATAAACAGTATTAAATGGAATAACTGTCCTGCTGGGTAATACATGGGAAATACACATCCCGCTACTGCGCTGCCTGTTCATCTCCATAATTTCCCAGCTTTCAGCATCCATCTTATCCTTCTAGTCTCTTGTGAAATGACTCTTCCTCACCCCGCTGCTGCACCCGCCAGCAGGGAAGGAAAATTCCAAGTTCTGCTTGGTCAGCGTGACCTCGCTTGGAGACGATGCAGGCAAGCTGAACATACCTGCCCAGTGTGGTCCCTGTCAGACAGAGCCCTAAAGAAGCTCCTGGATTCGTTTCCTACCGAGCAATGCAACACACAAATCACCAGGTGGCTCTATTATGTAGCAGTCACTACCAAAGAGATCCCAGCCTTACATAAGCCCTGGCTTTCATGTAGTGAAATGCTGAGCGATTATTTGAATAAAAATGCCCTGTTTCCCATAGAGACCGCTCCCTATGGTTTACACCTTGTTGGGGACAAAAGGAACGACCTGGAGATGCTGTTAACCTCTGAAAAGATGTGGGAAAGGCTCAGCTGAAGATGGAAAAATGAACGGTTGCACCAAAAAATTGTTCGGGGCAGAATTCACAAGGGTTACCAGCATGTAAACCCTGCCTTCAGGAAATTTATTTAGGGCGTTTTCTTTTTCAGAGACTGAAGTGGGATAACTGAGATGAAAATCGACCCTGGACACAACCTGAAAGAGGGCATCCTTCATTAAGGCAACCTGATTAGTCATACAATGTCTTCCCAGTCATTTTATTGGCAATTGAAGCAATTTCTTTCATATTTTGGTAATCAGATTTTAGCTTAATGTGTGTGCATAAAGACAACAATTCTCACTGTATGTTACAAGTTCAGCTACCCGGAGCTCGGAGCTTCTAGAAAATTATAGATGCTCATAAAAAAGTTCCTATTCTTACATCGCAATTAAAAAGGAACATATTTTCAAGCACTTTATCTCTCTCCTGTGGACTCAGTCACTAAAATTTGCAGCAAAAGCAATTGGATTTACAGCCCCAGACTACTTGGGGATGAGTAGGGAAATACAAATGTAAGCATCACAGGACTTCAAAACTGGCACCAGCACTAACTTTTTATGCTGTTATTTTACCTATTATAATGTGATCACTGTCAGCACATAAAGCTGAACATCTACCTAAGTCCTTCCTTGGCCAGGACGCTGTCAACAATTGCAAAAGAGGCTGCCATAATTAATGTCAAGAAATTTTCAAAGGACGGGATTATGCACAGTTAAGTACTTTTTTGCAAGCTGTAAAGACCAACTTTATACATAAGGAAAAACCACCCCTGGGTATTTTCAGATGTACCACATCCAAGTGACTTGGCACACATTAATAAGGTAAGCCAATTTTCCAACAATCAGTAGGCACGCTGATAGAACGCAGAAGCCACTCTAACTATAAAGGAAACCTCCAAGGGCCAGAGATTAAATTCTATTTGCCTTAGGTCAAAAGATCTCCCTTCGTCCCTGGCGACCACTTCCGTACATCACAAAGTCATTGCTCAATTCAGCACAATTGGCAGCCAGAGGAGAAGGCTTCAACTCTGGAATACCAGAGGGATTCTAATTCAGAAGTGAGATGCTTTAGCTCAGCTACATTAAGGAAGCTTCTTCCTTATTTGCATCTGCCTGTAGCCGGATCGTAGGAACTTGCTGCATTACACGGGCATCCAGGAATTGCACCGATATGTAACAAGAAAACATCAAAACCGAACCTACCATTCCACCTGTTTTCCACCAGTCCTAACCAGAGCAACACCTGAGATACATTTCACTACAAGGTTAGGTACCCATGGGAGCTGCTTGGATTACTACCCAAGTCAGAATCTTGCCCTAGAAGTGTAAAATATAAATTACTAATAGTCTATCATGCTGAAGTGACATTTTAATTGCATTGCATATTTTAATATGCTCAATTTGGGGTTTAGCTAAGTAGATCACACATCTTGATTTCTTCGCAGGTTTTAGTTGTTTATTATAGACTGACATGGTTTAATTCTCAAAGTTTCATTTGTGTATCTTCATTTCCTAGCTTAATATAGACCCAGAATTTGATGGACGTTCACAGATATACCCACATTTCCGTACACAGAAGACAGAATCTGAAGATTCAACACAGATGTCAACGTGCTAACACAAGAATTACCATCACAGCAGCTAAATTGAAACAAAACAGCCGTCAGAAGAAAATCACTGTATTAAAATCTGCACCAGCACTGCCCAGACAAGATCCAACACTTGTAGGTTTATGGGTATTAGATGATTCAGAACATGCGTTATGACAGAAAGTCTTCATTTTTGTACACAGGCGTTTCCAATGGAAAAATGCATCTCTATGTAAGTTGATGTGAATTTTAATACACATGCTTTGTAAGAAAAAAAACCAAAATTGCACCTGCCCTGTAGCACCTGCTAACGCTCCCATCTCAGAAGTCATGTCCTCCCCTTTGTACTTACATAAACTAATAGAAGTTGGAAAGTCTGTCTTTCTTAATAATTTAATCATATGAATCACAGGGCAGGAAAGCTATTTCAGATGCTTTAGTCTTCTTATACAAACTATGTCCATGCAACAATCTTTTCCTCCTATGACTGTTGTTGGCTTGATTATTTAACTTTTCATTTCGTAGTTCGTTCTCAGGACATGCATATTCTCTTAGAATAACAAATTAAAAAATGAAAATCTTTGGTTGGCAGCAGCAATCAGAGCACACGCCATTAAAAAAGAGCCTTTAACAATACCTGTGATTAAATCAATTTGGTTTGCCCTTTTTAAAATCCTTCTGGATCTCTCAGGGAACATATTGCATAAGTTTATTTACAAACTAATGTAGTAAATACAAATGAAAATAAAATGACATTATATATTTGAAGAGATTAGGGATGAAAGAGATATATGTAATTAACTGTACCATGCTAGACAGTAAATAGCAAATAACTCCATCCTGCCTTTATGTGTAGAATTTGATTTTTCTATTTTGTGTAACCTCTCATAGGAAATACAAGAATATCTATGAAAAACAAATAATATTGCTGCTGCACCAGAATTCAGGACTGCC
Source organism: Todus mexicanus (assembly GCA_013389965.1). Taxonomy (NCBI): domain Eukaryota; kingdom Metazoa; phylum Chordata; class Aves; order Coraciiformes; family Todidae; genus Todus; species Todus mexicanus. The sequence goes on along the minus strand of WEIS01038229.1, from coordinate 12,232 downwards.
TACTGAAAACTCTCCTAGGGAAACAATTAAAAAAACATCTATTTAATCCACTCAGGAAAGACAAAAATATTTTGAACTGTGGTGAATTGTAGCAACAGGTTGGGTTTAAGTATTAAAAGTAAACTCTGTAGCTGTGGCTTAGAAGTCAGTGAAGGAGTTAAATGGACACTAAACCAAAACAATCCAACCAGAAATTATCTCAAAGGAAGCTAATAAAAGGAGAAAAGGAGAAAAAGTGTGTTTACTTCATGACTATTTCCCATTTCCCTCCAAATACTCATATTTTTTTCCTTTTTCTCCCAGAAACCCAGTTTATGAAAGCACTCAAACATATTCTTAAAGTTATTAAGACCTAGACTCGCCCTTCAGCTTTTTTATGAATATCGGTGACTTCAGAAGGGGAATAAAGCAGCATCATTTCTCTATGACAAAACTCAGATAAGTGATTTTGTTCTTTTCCAACCATTCTGATAATTATTTCTCAGTTTCGAGGCCAGTGCTGGAAGCGCGGTGCTTCCATACATTTTTAACCAATGCAGTTAATATTTTTCAGGATTCCTTCAATGCTCCATATTTAACGTAGAGTTTGGTAACTAATGGTAGAGAATCAAGATTGGCAGGTAGAGAGAGTGAAGAGGTTTGAGATTTCACGACTGCTTAAGATTACTACATATAGCAGAGCAGTAAAATATTTATCTTGCTGACAAAAATGATTTACAAAGGAGGAATGACTAACACATCACTGACTGCTCTGAATATTGTTCCTCAATCTGACAGAGTGGGAACAGACAGACAGGACTGTAGGCATCTCCAGAAGACAGCCAAAAAATCCAGTCACCTCAGCTGCCAAGAGATATTACAGCAGATCTTTGCTATAAATCAAATGGATCCGAGTCTTCAGATATTTCTATTTTAATAACTTTGCCAGCAGTGTCGTCTTTTGAAATTAATATATCTGCTCTAGTGGTTTTCAGTTTTCCTTGTAAAACAATGACAGCTAATAGGAAAGCACTGTCATGTATCCTGACTCAAGGTAACGTTGGTGTGACAGCTGTGTGATCATCGGTAGGAAAGTAGTTCCAAAAGACAAAAGGAATAATTAAAATGAGCCTGCAGTCCTAGTTTTGGATTTAAATATTTAAATGTTTTAATTTAAAAGAACAATGGCTGCTTGAAGCTCCTTCACAACCAGTACTGACAGCCTGTCATTTCTTAACCGGCGTTCAATAACGGTTGTGCAGGTGCACCAAACAGCAGATTATGCCTGATGATCCCTAAACCAGCACTGATGCTTCCAAGAGAGCAGAGAATGCTTTGCAATCTTTGGAAGTATTTATTCCAGTAACGAAGCATCTTTGGAAATAAAAGTTAATGAGAGATTGCATTTAATTCTCTTTCCACATCTGTTTACTCCACGGTGACGTGTAGCAACCCCCTGCATATGTTGCGTGTGAAGCAACAGAGTATGTGTGTGTACAAATACACAGCTTCTTCCACCACTGATGCTCTCAATTCTCCATCAGAAAGCAAATTCTAAAACACACGTAGACTCCAAGGCAATGGGGAAGGCTTAAGGACATACCTGTTCTCACCATGAAGGCAGCTGTGCATCAGTGGAAAAAAAGAATTTGCTACTACAGCCTGACAAGTGTTTCTCATTGAAATACAAGGCTTCATTCAAGAAGCATCAAAAGCTTCTAAAAGTTTGATTTTTCTGGGGGAAAAAAAGAAAAAAAAAAAGCTGACTTCTCCTTCCTGCGGAAGATTCTGCCTGAAAACAATTTGGTTTATCTAGGTTAACAAAATATTTTAATGAAAAGAACTTTCTTTTTCCCCAAACAGCTCCAGGACAAGGTGCAAAGGAAAATGGGTCCCTTTTTAGTGAACTGCTTCAAACATGATGCAGATTCCTCTGTGGTCTCCCATTCTCTCTGAAGAGAGGATCAGCCTCCCACTGAAGCAAGTGGCTTCAGAGCCACACAGGAGGGATATGCTTTAGATTGAGAGATTCTGCATTTTCTCTCTCTCTTTTGAGAGAAATGTGTAATGAAACAGTAGTAGAATGTTAATTATTTGCATTCAAGCAGAAGCTCCAAGTTCCCATCACCAAATAAAACTGTGTGCATGTCTGAAGTGTTCTCCACCTAACTACAAGACAGAAGTCAAGACGCATGGATCGGTACCCATCTGCAGACATCTACTGATAGACCACGAGAAAGATTGAATATATAACATAGAAGATAGATGGTTTGATTGCATTTCAGTGACATTAGTGTCACTGGAAGAGTTGTGACTCTAAATGTTTCCGGATCTTTCCCCCAGATCTCCTCTGCTTGCATCCTTTCATGAGAATGCAAAAGGAAACAGAACGACAGAGGGTTTTTAATATAGCAGATGTTTATTAGAAAAAGGTCAAGCATTCAAAGAAAGATTGAACCTTCAGACAGCAAGGCAATGCATCACCTGGTTGAAACAAAATAAAATGCTCTAATGTTGCTGAACTGCCTTGAACCACACAGCTAAAAGGGATTCTTTTTTTCATTTTACTTCCTACGATTCCTAAAAGAAAACACTGCTGTAAATATTGCCTTTAAATAAACACTTCATGATTTGACAGATTTGATGGTGACTAAAATAAATCCATCACAGCCAAGTAAGAAGGGGAAATACCAATCAAAGTATTTTCTTGTGATTTGGGATTTCGGCTTCGTTTAGCCGTTTTAATTTTTCTAGTGTCTGAATTATTTATCTCCTCTTCCCTTCGGGGCATACACATCATGTCTCAAAACTAGCGAGAATAGCGCAATCAGGTTTTTTATCTGTTTCTTATTTCACTAAATCAGAGCCACAGTCAGACCTTGTATAGCCTGGAAGATTATACGGAAGAGGCAGAGCTGTGGACTACGCAGAAGAAGAGATGCGCTCACAAGCGAGAAGAGGAACACCTGCAGGAGACTCATTAACCACCGCACACCTTCAGAGCCCAGCAAGCAACCCCACAAGGACCAAACACAATATGCCAGGTGTCCCCCTGGTCAGCAGCTCTCCCTGACAAGGACTCCTGGTGGTATCACCACTGATCCACGAAAACAGTGCTAAGGTCAAACCTGCTGACCATCCGTGATGCCAACAGGCAGATTCCTGAGGAGCCCCAAGCTCCTCCAAAGCCTTTTTGCTGGTTTTCTCTTGTGTTTTCCAAGTAGGAAAAAGAGAATTCCAAACCCAGGAACATGCTTCCCTTGTAGCCTGCTGTATCGTCAAGGTTTCTTTCGAAAAATCAGGTCTGTCATGCTGCAAGGAGCCTTAGACTAATCCACAGCCAGTGTATGAGCATCTGAGGACACAGTTGTGCTCATACAACAAAAATATCATCAGCTCATTAAAGCTCAACAGCAAAACTCCCACTCACTTCAATGGGTTAAGTTTTCACCCAGGATATTCCTGCAGTAGCTGATTTTATTTCTCTGTTTTTCCACATATATCTATCAATTCTCAAGCAAGTAGTTGCCTTTGCTTACTGCAGAGGATGTCTCACTCTGATGAACACTCTCGAGATGTTATTGAAATACAGATTCCCAGTTCTGCAATAAATTTTACATAGGAGGAGCTCTACAGTAATCAGAAAACAGCATCAATGGAAAACCAAGTTACTCGTACTCCAAGCGTGTCACTCTGTGACTTCTCAAGTGCTCAATAAAATATAAAAATATTCCAAAGAGTACTCAACATATATAACATTTTCCTTTTACAGTAAAATGCATCTTATTGGTTTATAAAGTACTTGCAAAGAGAACAAAACCTAGCCTATATAACTAAAATTTAGGAGAAAGCCTGTCTGTTGTAAAGGAAACTCATCACCATCAGTGACAGGAACACAGACTCTCATCATTTCTGGTGGACAGGTTGTGTTCTGCTGTTTACTTCCCAGAAATAGGAAAAGACAAAAATATGCAACTACGAACATAAAAAAAAATGATCCACACTTCTAATGCAATTCATAATTGAAACAAAGTCTGTTAGATAAGAAAGTGAAAGATGTATTTGTTAAAAGTACTAGAGAATAGAATCTGAGCCTTAAACAGGCATACAAGGAAACCACGTTGTTCGCTCTTCGGTTGAAACAAACTCTTTAATAATTTACCAACTTTTCATAGGACGGTAATCAAGATTTGAACATGTTTAGAACAGTACTGATGCTGTTGTTCTTCTCTTAACGCTGACTTCTATTTCAATACATTGTTGTTCACAGAGCGTTTTATCAAGATAAAGTGCAAGGAGTCACTCACAGCTTGATATGGGAAAAATCTTCCTGATTCTTGTTATTCCATCAAAGCAATGCTTATGTTTGCACAAAGCAACAAAATCATCTCTACCTCAGGAAGATGAGATCAGTGTTGATGTTATTCAAGCCTACATCGTAAGTGCATTTTTCTCATAATAACAGAAACAAATCTGCTGCCGTGTTTAGCAAACCAGTGCAGCCGAGAGGGCTTTTGTAGTAAAACATCCTAGAGCAATGCCAGAGAGAGACCGTAGATAAAACAGCTCTGCTACTCATTTTCTAAGGAAAGTTTACTTAAGCCTACAACCACGGTGTAAACAACTAGCGAAATAATTACAAGTGAGAAACAGTCACGCTTTATGGTTCAAAGACATTAAACACATCCATAAAAGTTTCGCCCTGTTACTGCTGTACATTTAAATCTTACATGGAAGACTTTTTGTAGGAAGTTTTTAGCTGGCACAGTTCAAGACGTGAAATGTGTAACTCCTGAATTTTCAGAGATCTTGGCATGTACAGTCATGATCAGGAGAGCTTTTAATACATAATATGAATATAAGCTATACTACCACTCCCTTTATTCTTGCTGTATTTATGATGTTATATATACGACATTTTTAGTTTTGAAAAACTACAAGTCAGAAGCACATCCATCCAGGAGCACTGCTCAACAGGTCAGATTAAGAATGCAAAGAACATCATCTTGTATTCACTGGAACAATAGTTATGCTAAGTAAATATAGCTGAAAAACGTTGCCAAAATCATAAGCCTTTCAGTCCATGAGATAAAGGAAAGTTGTTCATCCACATCATCTAACAGGAAAGAGAAATTAATTGAATGCCTCACTGGAAGCAGGATTCCTCTGCTAAGGTTCACCAGCTCTCTAGGAGCTCTCTCTCTAGGATATCCCCAGGACTGATCTTTACCAAAAACTACATTTTTCTGAAGGGGGAGAGCCTTGGGAGGGACCCAAACAGTACAGAAGACAAGTGAAAGAAAACTTCCGAGATCCAGGGTGAGCCCAGAACACAATATATGTAACATGAAAAGCAAATTTAAGGATGGAATTTTAGATCAGGCCAATATCCAGGTAGGAATGGCCAACAGACCTCCCCTTGGAAATCACCTCTGATGTTGAGACAGACTTTCCCAACTAACTCTTTCAATTAAAATAAAAAGAAAACAAACAAATAAACCCCACGCATGGAAAGGAATGGGAATGAATTCCGCTCAGTGCCTTCGCATTCTTTTTTTTTCATTTCAAAATGTACATTTGGACAGTTAAATCCCCCACAAACAGCATAAATTTTGTAGCTGATAACATCTGTAATTAGACTTTGAAATTCGCACTGCTGTTAGTTTTTCCTACGTGGCACAAGTTTTGCCTGAAAACAGCATTTAAGCCTTTCCTTTTTTCTCAGCCTAGCAAATTTGAAAGCCTACTAGATAGGATGATTTTTTCCTGAGGAATAAAACTAAACGGAGTTTATTTGGAAGATCAAGCTGCAAGGCCGAGATTGAAATAAATGTTTGGTCGCAACAAATGACCTGCTGTATAAATCAAGCTCAAAGTATATAAACAAAGAACAAGCATGAAAAAAGCAAACATCAGTTCCGCAAACATCGGTTCTTAGGAAAATGAAAACTGCGAGAAGGAATCCATGCGATTAAAAGAAAAGTAGCTGCAAGAGCACTGAGAAAGCATCAGCTAAAACACAGGTTCCCTTAGTCAAGACTCGGATCACAGCACCGCAACTGAGGGATGTCCCCACCGCGAACTTTAGTTGTAAAACACAGTAACACCAACATTGCTGCATTTATCATGGAGCAATTTAAATGTGGCCTGAAGATACACCAAGAGGCTTGATGCATCTTTGTCTTAGATGTTCTGAGGGTTGCATGAACCAACATGAGCTGCATCACCCTCCAAAACGAGCTGGAAATCTGTATCCTCCATCCAAGAGACATTGCAGTGTTGGTCTTTGTGGTGCAGAAGAGATGCACTGGTGGTTATTTTTCACCAATGCTTTGCCTCTGTGCCAGGTACAAGGTTTAGCTCTTCTCCAGCACAGCCTATCTACTTCTGTTTCTACTGACTTCCTCTGCCTTTGGCCAGCTCTTCCATGGATCCTGATGTTCAATTAATATTCTGTTTGCTGAGTAAACTTCCCAGGATCTCTTACAGAGCACTGCATTGTGCTTTAAAGTGGAAGAGAAATAAATGCAGACCCTTACTCTTAGTTATAAATACTTATTTAACATTCCAAGTGAATTTTCACCGTCAGTTCTTCCATATATAACTAGCTTGTTGATACAGGGATATTGCGTTAGAAACACTACATAGAGCGGGTTTACAACACGTGTTGGCCCAAGAGTTCGTTCTAACAGCAGCTACTACACACAAAACAACTCTGTAAATTATTTACAGTGCATTTTTCCATATAGCAAAATGCTCAGCAGAAGTAGTTCTCTATTTGAATAATTAAAAATCCTCTTCCCTCCCAGCCCTGCAAGGCTTGATCCCAAGTTCTCAGCCTGAACCCCTGCTTCTCCTTCATATCATATGTTCAATTTCCATTTATTTTTTGAGTGCTAATAGTGGCCCTTAACTTCAAGTACTGCTATTCAGAGTCGGTGCATTTTCCCTGATTAATTACTATGGAGAGATGATACCTCTGGGAATCAAATACATCGTGTGCTTAACTCCAGAATAGACAGTTCTTGTCAATAACATATCCAAGCAGCTTAAAACTTCAATAGCCTGGTTTCTTATATACTGTAAGTGGTACTGAATATTCAGTTTTATTTCTCTGTTTCCCTGCCAGTAGGAAATAAAGAACACACTTTTAGCTAAATGAGAACTGAAGTGCATTGGAAGAGTGCTATAAATTATATGCAGGCCACCAAATAAAATTCAATTTTCAGGTAATGTGAAGGTGTAATGCGTCTGGAGAAGCTGTTTTGCATATCACACAAGACAGCAGGCAATAAGGAGCAGGGAATGACTAAAACCTGATCTGTCACATGCAACTCTTTGATTGTTCCCCCTACTTTACCTACTCTAATCGCACTGTTGCAGTGTTGATTCAGAACACGGCGGCCCATGAAAAATGTCACCGTTCTGTCGATGTTGCGGATCCGCTGGCAATTTCAGCAAGCACTGGATGCACATAAAGGGTGATAAGGCACTACATCCTGCCATGCTCAGCAGGTTTTCCATTTCCTCCTGCAATTACACATCAAACTGTTTTAGCTTCACAAGCTTCGGCACTATAAATGGCCTCAAGGCAGAAGTCTGCTTCGCACACTGATGAGTCTATCTTCAAAGCGGAGTGCAACCTCAGGTTTGGGGGAGAGAAATTTTTTTTATTTTATTTTTTTTTAAATACCCTTTTTCCAGAGCTTTTAAGAGTTTACTTAGAGATCATTTCTGCCATTATCTCCATGTACTCCAATTAACAGGCAGTTTTATATCAACATTAACTGAAGCTGCCTCTAAGAGGAGATGAAAGCCATGCATACACTAGGAGCAAGCCACTGTCTCCGCAAGAAGCCTGTTCACAGCATTACATACATTTTTACATACCAGTCTTTTTATTTATTTATATTTTCCTACAAGACTACCTGGAATTCCAGCCTGATAACAGGCAGAACAATCTGATTTTCAGATGCTCAAAACCTTGCCTCACACTACAGCAATGCTGCCAGAACTGTACTTTTCTCCTGTTGCTCCGTTTAAAGCAATTCATACATTCTGGTATAGATATTTCCAACAGTTTAATTTCACAGCTGTAACACCCCTTCCCCACCCCCTGTATGCCTGTGCTTCATCTCTACATGAGGGGAGGCAGCTCCTCACCTCCCCTGGGTGAAGCCAGCACATCCTGATGGACACAGCGCTGCAGACCTGGCTACAGATGCCAGGCAGACACTTTTTTTTCCCCTCTCCTTACAAGTTTCATCTCTCTAGCAGACAGACCTGAGAAGATATGCAGATAGTACCGACAAGATTACTCTGACGCTGCCAGAAAGCTATCCTCCCATTTCATACTTGCCTCCCAAGTGTGTTAATGCTTTGAGACTATAAATGTAGGTCTTGCCTTCCTGACAGGCTGAGATCTTTACAGCCAGCAAAGCGATCATAGCATCTCAATTTCCAATGTGCCAGGTGAAGGTTGGGACTGACACTAAGATGGATGCATGGCAACGTTAACATTACTTACTTGACTTGCTCAAACACAGATACCTAACTTTATATAAAAACAAGGAATCCCAGAGTGAGTCAAACACAACTGCAGGGGCAACTATAGACCCAAGACGAGGACGAATCCCAGCCAGAAATTACAGCTTTCACCTACTCATACTTCCCCTGTTGGCCACGACAAGTGAGATTAGATATGGCAGAAACCATAATCCCCAACAACACGTGACTTGCCATGACTAAAACCTTCACCCAGCCCTGAGCTTCAGAGCCCTTAAGAGGACTCCACCAAACTCAACACCGTAACAGCTGTTACAACATCTGCAGCTCCTGTGATGCACATGGTCACTCACGCAGAGAGGTTCTCAACAGCAACAAAAACTGCATGGAACTCCTACAGATGTCACCAGTTGCAAGACCCATTTGCAGTTTTTCCCATAGCACAACTCCAAGATACAATTACTAAGCTCTTGAGACACAGAGAAGAAACCACCATTGACACAGGACACGTGGTTCTCTTTCTCTATTCATCTCCTCAAAGACAGGAGGGTTCTGAGCTGCCTGAAGTATACTCTTTGACAAATGATGGCAGCAGTAATATGAGGATGGTCTGAAATAATAGGTGGTTTGTGCACTCTCCACCTCTACGAGACAACATGACAAAAGGACTGCCAGAGAAAATGTGAAGCAGCAGCATTTAGCCACTGAAAATGAACAGGAACAAACAGTTCCTTGCCTGCCGTAACTGACAGCTTGTTCCTGTGCCTCTCCAGTGACCCTATCCATGAAGAACATGGACCTTTTTTCTGATGCCTCAGGGTGTGTTAGGACTCATTCTCAACCTTTGAAAGGCTCAGCTATCACTGCTGCCTAAAATGGGCTTTGGGTTCCTTTTTTTTAAAAAAAAAATACAGAATATTCTGAACTAATGATGTTTAACATACACCTAATTTTGTGATTAAATCAATCATCAAAGCATATGCACGTATGCCAGCCCTCCTAACCAGGCTGCACCGTATCCATTTCCAAACATGCTTTAACTTCCTGAGCAGCAAAGACCTTTCAGGAGGGAGTCAACAGCTTCAGGCTGCACATTCAAAGTAACAAAATGAATGCTCAGATGATCTGACTTACAACTCCAAGCTGTCCGTATTTATGTACGGAGCGGGCACTGAACAGACAAAGGGCTCCAAAACAATCAGCATCGCCAAGCAAACCGATCCCACCACCAGGAAGCAGAGAGATGCCAGCAAGGAAGGCAGATGAGGGTATTTGATACCTTCATAAAGCTTTGACCATTAGTGTATTGGTTAGTAAAACACGTGACCAGTGAAACCAGTCAGTAATGTTCCTGAATGAGAAACTGCTGGGAGAGCAGGAAATGCAAGTAAACATGGGGAGATTTATCTACCTCAATTGTGATCTATGCTTCATCAAGAGCTGAATCTGCCCTTAACGTTTATCATCACTGATACCTGCATCTTTGACTCTACCTTTGCCAGCGCAAGACAGGATATTTTCCAGCCCTTTTACTTGCTGCAAACTCAGACGTGTTTGGCATCACTTGTTACTCTAAGTTAACCACATGCTGTTCGTAATAAAATGACTATTTCCTTCTTTCTTGGCATCTTCTCTTTGGTGGCATTGTTACAACACTTGCTGTAACTCTCAAGTGTCACTCTGGATTTAATTCCCATCAGGGATAGAAAAAACCTCCTCGAAATTCCAAAAATAAGCAACTACTAAAGTATGGCTGGGTGGGTTCTTCTGGTGATTTTGTTGTTGTTTTTACATCTGGAGACATTTGCTTGTCCTTCTACCCAGAACTACAAAGAAGAGAATGAGAAGAATGGGCAAAATTATGTAAGAAGGCAGGTGCAGATCAAGGACACCAATCTGAAATCAAGACCATGTTTGATATCTCCCATAAAAGGAGAAAGTCCAACAAATTTCATACATTATCAGAACCATTTCTGCATAACATTTGGAAAGAAGCAAATCAGGACTCACCGCATTAAACACTTGTTTAAAAAGGTTCATGAAACGTAGCTTACTGTGGACTCCTCTAACCAGTGCCAAAACCACACCAGACTCAGTCAGAACCACACCACCCTGAACTTCTCCTTTGAACATGAGGTAGATCCAACCTTGCAAACAAGTTTTTACTAACTGTGAAACCTCACCTCTCACAGGTGAGGTTTGGTGATTAAGGAGAAAGATTAAGCCCTGAAAGTCTCCTTATGAACAAAAGTATACACAAATGTGGTCAGAATTTCAGTGGCCTCTACTAAATTTAGATGCTATCATCTGTGAATAACCTTTGCCCCATCATGGTTAATAATGTGGTTGAGAGAAGCGCATATCTCAACTGCTGCTGTAAGTATTTTTAGTTGTGGATGCTGGTCAAGTTGATATCAATCAGCATAGAGAACAAGAGCATCCTTCCATCATCAGTTTCTCAGAAAAGCTGTATTTCAAAAGAGTCTTTAATGGACTATTAAATACTACTGAGGAAAACTTAACCATGATCACTTACTTAACCAAGGAACGAGGAGCATTTTCAAGCAAATCACTTACCACATCCGCATCAGTAAGTGATTTTAGTGAGTGTCTTTGTTCACTTTATTCTAATGTGGCTTTCTATAATCCATCTGCAGTATATCTTGCCTGAACCATTATGTCAAACATATGGAAACAAAGCTGGCAGGAGGCAGCGAGGAAGACACACACACACCACCTTAGCCAAACAGGACACAGGGTGATGGAAACGGCACCTATGTAAAACTGCAGAGACTACCTACTAAAGGCTCTGCAAAAGAAAATTATGTTTCTTAGATATATTAGAATTATTTGAAATTCAAGTCTGTTTATGGAATGGTTCAGTTCCTTCAAAGCATAAATTGCAAGAGATGATGTTCAAGTCATTTCTATTACCCTGACATAGTTGACAAATGCACCATTGAATGATTCTATCGCTACACAGACTCATCATAACCATCAGCACACCACTACTGGTAACGAAAAGCACTTTATAAAATGCCCTGTGTGAAATTTCAGATTTGATATGCCTCCTGTCTGACAGCTATCATGGATTAAACTCACCTTTTAACTATGGTTAAAGGCAGCTGAGTACTCAAGTAGCCTTGCATACCCGCACTGAGAATAGCTAAGCAGATGGAGATCAGAGCAGCTCAGCAACAAAAATATTAACGGCATTTAAGTTCCTACAGTGTATTTCCTCCAAGTACAACAACGTTATCTTCAGATGCAACATCAGCCATTTGTATGAATCCCGACAGGCAGCACAGACCCAGGCGCAGTGACAGCTGAGAACACAAATTGATGCAGGTGGTTCTCCTGTTCGAACGTATGTTTTGCAGGAAAGATACACGGCTCTTAATCCTGCCTAAGTGTGGTGCGCAGTAACACTAAGGAATTACGAGTACACAGACATCTTTATGTTTTGCCTACTTGGCAATCTATATTTTCTGTACACAGATTTATTTGTGAGTGATCCATATGCATACCATTCCCTGAGTTGCTATAAAGCGTACTTCAACAGCAAACAAAATAAAATAACATCACCCTGGGTGTGGTGAAGGGCAAAAAAGGGAATGTTGGTAGAAGGTACAATTCAGACAAAGCGCTCAAACTGAATCTAAACCGCAGGAAATAATGGAATTGGCTCCAAAAACAAGAAGATCACTGATACTCAGAAAAGTGATGATTTTTAAATTATTATTATTAT
>WEIS01038226.1:0-15174 GCA_013389965.1 Todus mexicanus | reverse complement strand
ATCCTACATGAGACACGCTTTTACATTCTTTCAGTAATCTCCAGTTCGTGCTCATTAGTACCCACACATGTCCTCTGAAGGTTTATTGTTAATATATTTTCTTAACTAATTCAGAGGCAAGGACAATATTTAGTTCCTTTGTCACTTTTTCCCCCCCAAGAGCTCTATTTATTGACCCATTATTTTTCTGTACTTTTCATTCCTCCACTGTATTGATGACATTTCCTTTCTTTAAATATTTATATGCTTTCTTCTTGGTTGCTTTTTCCCTCCCTTTTTTCTCTTCATGCCCTAATGTTACTTATGTTTCTTCCCATAAACTTGTAGGATTTTTGTACTGTCTTTTTTAATGATTATTATTTTTTCCTCATACCCATAGTTAGACCATCGTTTCTTTACTGGAACACTGTAAGTATGGCCAAATTCCACCCTTGTAGTATTTGTTGGATTTGGCAGACGAAAACCAAACAAGCCACATCCGGCATCAGTTTCATATGTGGTTAGATTGCAAAATTAATCTTATGTTTACTTCAAATATTTACTGACGTCAAAAAACCCCACTTTTCTTCTTCCTCCTCTCTTTCCCGCCCTCTTTTCCTCCATGCATTTTTTCTACCATACATCGCCACATGCTCCGGATAGTGTTATAGGGTAGCATCACCAACATCTGATCCCAGCTGCCCTCTTGCTCTTAATATAACCAAATACACTCTGGCACTTGTGTTGAGGGTTGCTGGATGAGCATGGAGGGCTGATGTCTTCCCCTCAAGCCACTGGACAGAAGGAGGCAAAAGAGAGACGACTGGGTGCGGGGTTGTTCGGCACTGCAAGAGAAGCCACACATTTTTTGCTTCCGAATGAAGTTAATGCTACAGCATTTTTTTTCTACATGATCTAGCATCCCAATGAAAATCTTACAAATGTGTAATTTAATCATAGAATCATTTGGGTTGGAAGGGACCTCTGAAGGTCATCTAGTCCAACCCCCCTGCAGAGAGCAGAGACATCCTCAACTTGAGTAGGTTGCTCAGAGCCTTTTGGAGCCTCACCTTGTATGTCTCCAGGGATGGGGCCTCAACTACCTCCCTGGGCAACCTGTTCCAATGTTCCACTATCCTCATGGTAAGGAACTCTTTCCTAACATCCAATCTAAATCTACCCTTCTCTATTTTTTCTAATGGAAAAAAGAGGTTTGGTTAAGAAAAGTGGTTGTGGTAAAATCCAGGAAAATGAAAATAGTTATTTGAGGAGAAAAGGGAAGAGATCCATTTCAAACACAGTCGAATGAACATGATGTTACAGTAATTTCTAAAACAACATCTTTGTTTTTCCATCATTCTAGCAAGCATGCAGGAAGAGCGCTGATGGCAGAAGAGAGTTATCATGGAAAAGTATAGTCTATGGCCAATGCAAGGGTAGACTTTCTCACTGATAACTTTAGGAAGACATTTGAGATGATATAAACAAGGTGCCAGCAGCCTGTTGAATATAATGATAGGACCTGGTGGGTTTTTTAGTCTGTATAAATTTATTGTGCAGGTAAGTACAGAGATACCAGACCTGGCAGCTGGGTACACAAACATCCAGCACTTTTCAGCCCCACTGTTGGTTACTACAGCTTCTAAGTCTGAAATCTCCTCACTGGCAACAGCATTGTCAGTCAATTTTGGCCACATGTCTGAGAGTAGGAGAGACAAACTAGATCAGTCTTGTTATACCTACTGCCAGTTTTGGTGTATTTATCATTTTATCACTTTGATTAGTGATAGTACTTTCATATTCTCACCAGGGACTGGAGCCCCACTGTGCTATGTGCTGTGCAAGGACAAAACAAAAAGATAGTCCTTGCCCTGAATACTTCAGTTTTTCAGGATAAAACCCCATCCATAGAGGAGAGTGAGACAAAAGAACAACAGTTACCAGAGCAATAATGAAGCTTCAGGGTTAAGGGCTAGGGATGTGGGTCTCTACAGCAGTAGCATTAGGAAAAGATGAGGGCAGGATAGCTTTAATCAAGTGAAAGCCAGAGAAATGTATGTTGTACCAGCAGACATGTGAGATGATGAAGAACAGGGTAAGATTCTCACTGGGTGATTGCATCATGTTCTGTAAAATAAATGATACAGAAAGAAAAGAGGGTGGAACCAAGGGCAGAGCCTTGAAGCTCAAGGAAGAACACAGATGGGAAAAGACAGGGATGGGAAAGAAACATGCAGGGGAGGCAAAAAGAGTGTGGTTGCCTGCATTGAGAGTGATGGATAGGCCAAGATAAAAGAGGAGGAGGAGAGTAGAGTCCTGCAGTCTGATTTAGAGCAGATCATCAACCTGTAAATCCATTGTTGACTCCCATCCCTAGTGATATCTGAACACTGAAAACATATAATTTCCATGTCCTCAGTTCCCACATGTGAAACAGATAAGACTGTTCACAGCCAGGTAGAACAAGCAGACATCTTCAGGGAACACAGTATCTTTGACTGAGAGATCTCTGACTGTGCAGGAAAGAAGAAAAGGAGGGATGAGAAGCAGATTATTCCCAGCTGCCCAGTGCAGGAAGGAGGGAGCCATGAGGAGCTCTCCCAGAAGCCAAGAGAACTAATTGAAAGAGGAAGTTGTGGAACTCCAGGCATGATGCTGAGGTCACCAAAAGCATGTGAAAGAATTTGAGGAAAACAATTTAGATGTCAATAATATCATTGGCAAGGGAGCTGCTGAAATTTACCAAGAGATCATCAAGAACATCAGGACAGGGAGAGAAAGGAAATGGTAAAACAAAAGATAAAGAACTGGATCATGCCAACGCATCTCTGTGCATGTGTGGACAGCAGGCGCTGGTTCCTGTGTTGCGTCCAACAGTATTGCTTCTCTGTGTTCTTCAACGAGGCTGAGCAGACCAGACTGGGCAAAGACATTGGCCAGGGCCAGAAGCCACCAGGCTGGTGTCCAGCCAAAGGCTTCGTTCTGCTGTGGTCTTCTTGTCTGCTAATCACTCACATCTGTCCCAAAGCACACACTTGAAACAGGCCATTTCTAGCCACTGTGCTTTTTAACCTCATCCCACATTTTCCACTGATGACAGTGACACGGGCCTGGTAGCATTTATATCCAGTTTTGTTTCTTTTCTCCATTTCTTCAAGTTGAGGTTTACACCACAGACTTGTGGTGTGTGAGACGGGGAGAGCCGTTACATAATATTTGACAGGCAATGACTATTTAAAAAAAAAGAGGAAGAAAACAGAGGTGAAGGATTTGGTACAGCAACTCAATAAGCTAAAATATATTTCACAAAAAAGTGTCGGCAGTCATGTAGTATAGTATTACACACTGAGCGTGAGTTAGTGCAGTACCCAGACAGATAAAAAAAATTAATGAAATCTTCCCTCTCTGCTTAGAGAAAGAATGGTTCTCACAGACTCTCTTAAATCTCTTGTCATTGCCAAACTCCTGTTTTCCTTCTCCATGAACTCAAAAGCCAGAGATGAAAAGGCATAGAGAAATTTTGCCAAGCTCCAGCTTCGTATTTTCTGGCATCAACATTTAATTATCTCTGCAGGCATGTGTCAAGCAAGTCTGTTGCCATACATTTTTTATATACAGAGGATGAAATTTTGTCTGATGCTCAGAAGGTGGTACCTGAAGGGAGGTGAGGAGGTTTAGCGGCTTTTAAAATGATTGTCTATGTATCAGCAAAAATGTGTAGGGCATTTTACATATGAAATAAGGAAATACAGCTCACAGCAGGAACTAAATACCTCAAGACCCAGCTCTGCATTGAATTACATATGCTCTCAACTTCAGCTGCCTGTGCTGCTGGAAGGGGGAGTGCTGGGAAGACACTGTGCTTGATCCAGTAAGCCCCATGTGGATGCTTAGAGCCAATTGAGACACCCTTGGATAATGTGCAGGGGCTGCAGCTGGTGGCCTGGAGGGTCCTGGAGTCACCAGGCACTGCTCCACCTGTCTGCAGCTTGCCCATGTCTTGGGAACTGGAAGGCACCTCGGGCAGCACCAGAAAGAATCTGGTTCCTGAGTGGCTTTTGGAGTCTTGCTATGTGGCATTGAGCTCCTGATGAGGTCAGAGGTTTTTGATGCCCACATGCGCTTGAAATGCCTGGGCTAGGCGATGGTTGGGCCAGACAGTGGAGGATCAAGCTGGCCAAGAGGGTCAGGCTTCCCTCTGGCACAGCTTTCTCTTTCAGGCTGCTTTGTTAACACAGGGAACAATGATAGAGAGGGCTGAAAAACGATTTTGACACTCGTTGCTTTCCCTCAGACAGGACCCAGCTGGAGCCTGGACAGCTGTTTTGTCTGCATTCTTGCTGGTTGTATTTTTTTAAGCTGCTCATTATTTTAGAGCCCTGAGTTGTTCAAACCCCGTCTTCCTTCACAGCTGCCCTTTTAGCAGCTCTGTGGATTGGCAATTGGGTTTCCTCTACTTTTTTTCTCCTATGTGAGAATAAAAAATGGTGTATTGAACAGTTCATTTTCGTATTTACAAGGCAGATGCATGCTGGCAGAACGAGTAGCTACACACAATATACAGTCCTTCTTGGGCACTTGCTGCTCCTCTTTCCAGGCCTAGGTCATTGTCTCTGCTGTGTCATGTCTTTCTCTACACACGTGAAAGGGTGCTTCTTGTGAGGTTTGGTGCATCTACCCAGAAGATCTGGCTGATGAATGAGTCTGTGGCTACCAGGAAACATCTGTAGTTATTATGAATGTCACACAGAGACAAAGAAATGTGTTTTGGCAAACAAAATCCAAGAAGGGATTTTTTATTATGATTTTATTTGATTTTGGTTTTTTAAAAAATCATTCTGCTTTATTTGAATCCCCTTCCAACAGTAGCCTTTTTTTTCTTTCCCTCTTTGGAGGAAAAAAAATGTGACAGAAAAGATCTAAAAACATAAATTAATGTGGTTTTGCCTCATGGAACAAACCAGAGCTGAATATTTTTAACCAATTCCCCTAACTCACAAGGCTCTTTACAATAAGCAAAGAGTGTAAAAATACTTAACAGGCTCTTGCCTAGACAAATGCAAAGCAGTGAGCCCAAACTTTCCAGCTGGGTGGGTCCTGCTGTTATTCTGGTGTAAGGGTGGGCTGGATGCCAGAACTGTTTCTCTTCTATCTGACCAGATCTCCTGCCCATGTACCATAGAGTCTACCACTGTAAATCCCAGCCCAATCATCAATGTATTGCACAAGCACAGGTTGTTTGCAGCGCGTGCTGCTTAGGGACAGTGCACAATGCCCAACCCCAGCAGTCTGTAAGAGCAGATTAGATGAACATCTGTCAGGAGAGTTGTAAGTTTAGCATATGATGAGGCTTGATGGGCTTGATGGCTCACAGGGTCTCTTCAACTGTATGGTTGTGTGTGCTATCCATGATTTTCTTGCCATTTCTGGGGACTCACAAGGAGATGACAATCACCAGGACAATGAATGCTGCCTGGTCCCCACCACCTGCTTTCTGAGAAGTACCTTCAGAGTGGTCAGACAGCAATGCACTGCCTGCTGTAGCTGCTCTGACAGATGGTGGAACAACCACTCCTTGGTCATTCCCAAGAAAAAAGGTACCAGAAGCAGGCTGTGGAGCCAATAAATAGTCCTGGTGGCTTCTATTTGAGCTATATATGAGCTGGGAGTTTAGTACTCCAGATGCAGATGCCTCAGGACCTCTCCAAGAGATGCACTAAGGTGCAAGTAAAAGCAATGCAGAATAGTAAGAGTGGAAAAGACCTACAAGGGTGAGACATTTGGAAGAAGACAGACAGTTGGCAGATGTTGGGGTTTTCTTGCCATTACCTTAAGGATTTAGCTGAATAATTAGGTAGTGGGGAAGCTGCTCCATTGGCAGAAGAAGACTGGACAGACAGCACCAAGATGGAGTGGCAGCAGCATCCTAGTGTACTCCTGGAAAAGCAGCAAGCGAAAGCATC
The DNA here is from genome assembly GCA_013389965.1 of Todus mexicanus. NCBI lineage: Eukaryota > Metazoa > Chordata > Aves > Coraciiformes > Todidae > Todus > Todus mexicanus. The sequence continues at coordinate 9,232 of WEIS01038226.1, read as the reverse complement.
GACGAGGAATGGGGCAGAGCGGTAAGGAAAGGTAGAGTCAATGGGAACCGCAAGGAGATTTGGGATGTGCTACAGGAAAGAAAGAACGGTGATGTACGAGGTTTAGGCCTTTAGAGGACAAAGAAAGGTTAAAAAGCCAGGAAAGGAGGTTATCCGTTATACTGGCTTATATGTGTGATGGCTCAGGAAAGGATTATGGTTACTTTGTGGGGATGATGGTGAGGTGACAGTAATAACCCAGCAAGTGTGTGGCCCAGTATGAAATTGCAAACTGTATCCCTGGCTTTAAATCACTCTGAGAAACATCTGGCTAGGATTAGTGTGTCCACAGCCAGAGCAGCTCCATTAGCTGTCCCTTCAAGGCGGATGAGCCAGTGTGTTGGCAATTAATGACATGAAGGGAGAGGCAGGGATAGCGACTGAAATTAGTAACTTGAAGTGAGACCCTCCCTCAGCACCTTCAAGCAGCACTGTGGAGGACCTCCCTGCTCTACATGAACTGCAAGGAGACTCTCCTTCTGCCTCCAGCATTGCAGCATCCTCCACCAGTGACAAAGTCCCAGGCAGTGGGGAGGGCAGGCAGGCAGGGTGTCCCACATCACCCTACCCCATCCTACCTGCCTCAGGCTTTGATGGCCTTGCCCCATCAGCATGAGTGGCTGAAAGTCTTGGTCCCCTCACAGTTTTATTTATCCATGTGGTTTGCAGAGAAAGAGCAACACAAGTATCAGGTCTGTTGACCCCAACATGGTCCAAGCAGTACTCAAATTTGCCGTGTGCTCAGTGAACGCATACGGTGGTAGCTGGAAGATGGTTTCCATGTGCTATTCATGTTCACACTGTTCTTCTGACAAGTGATACCTTTTTTTCCATTGAAATGGTATCCATACATTGGCAGGCTGCAGGTCAGTGAGGGGGAGATGTGGCCTGTTCCAGCTAATTCTGTAATTGCCATCTAACTGCTGACAGAAAGCATTTGGGAAGCTTCTTAAGCAGCCTAATGATTTTACATTGTGTACACCTAAAGGAGCACTCAGCCTTTCCAGCTCTGTTGGTGCGTTAACATGTCAGGTAATGAAACTATTCAGCCGAGATTAGAGGGAAGTTGTAGGAGCAGGCAGTGGGGAATTGGTTACAGTCACAACCGTGTCTTCCTGACACTTGTATTGCCGAGGTCACAAAAGCAGGTGGAGTGGAGCATGAAACCAGTGCATTGCTGATAATTTATTAAACAAAAAGAATTTTTATCAAGCCATTTATCAGAGAGAATACAATTCCCCTTCAAAAGCCAACTATTGCAACGCCGCCCTCATATACCTATAAAGCATTTTTTGTCCCAAAATCTAGAAGCACATCCCTATCTGAGCATCCTCAGTTTGCAGATGGGAGTCAGGAGCTCAAAGATGGCAAGGTTCAATTGTCCACTGCCTGTGTCCACAACCTCTCAGCAAAGCTGGGCCTTTAGCAGAACTTTTGAGTTCTAGTTCAGTGCTGTAACTCAGAGACCATGCTACCTCATTTGCCAAACAGGCAATAAATCATTTACTTTAAAGCACTGCCTATTCAACGATGTTGTTTCATTTTGAGCAAGGGTTAGCATTTCTGTGCAGCATTCCTAAAAAATGCCTGTAGCTCAATAAATTGCAGTGCAGTCAGATGGCAATTACTATTCCATGACAGAAGCTCCCTCATGTCTCGTTATTAATAGTTTTCAAATGTTGAAGTTAAGTCAACAAAATTGCAATTGTTTTCCCCCTAATCTTTCAGCCAAGGGAGGGAGTGTTTATATAGATATTGCTCAGAGTAGTTGAGAAAATGTTTGTTTGCGGCTTTAAGTAAAGGACTGCAACTTTCCAGCAGAGCTCCCCACGGGTTATTTCACAGTCCTGTGCTTAGGGAGGTCAGCTATGGTAGAGAAGAACAGCCTTCTGCAACCCTTGCAAGTGCTGGGCAGTTTGAGCTTCTGTGAATAGCTCCCAGTAGATTCAAAGGAATACTTTTGTAAGCACCACTGAAAATTCATATGAATTTCAGAATTTTCCCTAGAAAGTCAGTAGGGAAAAATTATCAAAGAGTGGGGGGCTTTCTCAGTGCTCCAAACAGAATATATTGTCTTTCTTTTGTTCTTTCATTCCTCCATTTTCTTATTTCCTCCTGCCTTCCCATCCTCCCTGGTTTGCTTTCTCTTCCTTCTCTTCTTTCCTTTCTCCCTCTTCTTCAACAGAGATAATTGAAAAACTGTCATTCTGGAATTCTTTTGTCCCTGCAGAAGGCACTGAATAGTGATTCCAAAATAGCCCAGCCTTTTCTTTTAATCCATAATTCATCATCCTAAATTGTTGTTCACTCACTGAAACCCTGAACAAAATGTCACAGACACAGCATAAAGGAAAGAAATCAAGCAAATGAAAAAAGGACAAAAGGAAAAGCAGCAAACCCCTAGGGTATCTGCAAAAAGAAATAATTTAGTCCAAAAGGCTCCTCAGCTCTCATATAGGAAACCTGACTTGTGCCATGTGTGTCACCACGTATTAGGGGAATGCAGGACTGGTCTTATCCCGAGACTTGCTGTAGGGCGACTTATTGGGTAGAACAAAACAGAGACAGGGCAGAGAAAGGCATGAGAAAATAACTTTCTCCACCACCTGTAGCTTCACAAGCAGGACTGCAGTGAACTGCCAGGCCTGGCTCTGCCAAGGCTTTCTCCATCCCATACGAGATTCTCAACCACGTGTGATTTGCTCCAGCTGACACCAAGAGCTGGCACTGACTGAGGCCAACGACTTCATCCCAATCCCCATGGAATATTGCAGCAGCCGTGGAAATTCTGGGGGAATGGGACAGCAAAGTGCAATAGGATTCAATAGGGGTGGTGGTAGTGTCTTCTGGCCTCTGAGACCTGTACTTAGAGCAAAACTCATCAAACCTCTGCAACATGCAGCGTGCCTTGCAGTGCTATGCACGCCAACCTGAATGTCACATTAATATGGATTTTCTTGAAAATGCCTTCATCTGGAAGGAATCCAGAGAGAAAGTTTTGTGGCTTGCAACTGGTAATCTGTCTTCATCTCTAAGCATATCAAGCTCTAACAGTGGTCACCTGGAATTAGCTCCCCTCTGTAACCTGTGAAGTGCTGCCAGATTCAGGACTAGGAGCAGACAGTTTGGACAAGGTTGTGAGAGGGGAGAGGTAGAAAACCAATCAGGCAAGGAAAGATCTTGAGAACTGGAATAATTGAATTAATATGTACAAGTTTTCCTGCTCCTAATGATGTCAGTAGAGAATTTTACTGCGACCTTCAGGGGAAACAGGATCAGGCTCACTTTTGGGAAGAGGAGACCAAAACCAGAGACAAAATACTTGCACATGAAATTGCACTATCATTTGAATCTTGTTTGTTTCCTGAGATGCTCATGCAAGGATGGTGGGGAAATCAGATTAAAAGAGAAGATTTTCACGTCCCTCTGACAAAAGAAATGGAATGGAGAAAGCCATGGAGTTAGTAAATGCAGTTATTATCCATTCATCCCTCTTATTCCCTCAGGCTTGTGACATTCACATTACAGTTGTCCTTTATACACACTGGTTTGAGTTAGTCTTGATACTCCAAATAGTGCCAGCAAACCCCCCATAAAATACTGATGATAAACATATTTAAAGCCTTTTAAAAGCTTGCTCAGCTGTGAGAAAAAGGGGTTAAATCCTTGATCTAGCAAGGTGTTTAAACATATGCCCTTACTTTAAGCATATGAGTGGTCGAATTGATTTATACTTCAGAATTCTGCTGAAGAGGGGTCTTTAGCCTCTGGCTCAGCAATGCAGTTACTCACACGCTTTGCTTTTGGCATGTGTAGTCCTGTGACTTTCCTGAGGAAACTCACGTGTTTGGTTGGCTTGGGGCTGAGGGAAAGTCTTCAGGAGGTGGACGGCACTGCAGCATGGCCACGGCTAGAGGGGAAAAAAGTCCCAGATCTGTGTCTCTGGCTTGGTCACTACCTCTCTCTTGGCTATTTAACTCTATTCAACTGCTTGTAGTTTTGGGATAAGTTTTAGTGGTCAGAGAGTTTCTCAGGGGAAAAAAGCCACAACAAACTTTCACTCTACATTTTGGCACTTGTAGTTCTGGCCTTTGCCAGACACGGAAAAGAAAAGATGTAGCCAAAAAGTTTAGAGTCTTGAAGAAAAAGATACTATAAAAGTTTGGGTTTAATCAGGGAGAGGAGTTTTGGGAAGCAAAGAGGAAATAACAATTTGAGTCTAATTCTGCTCCTTCTGGCAAAATGCACCACCACCAAACCCCCCACCCCCGACATGAGATCATTAGTGTGGCTTTTCTCCAAGCTGATAACAGAAGTGCCTGGCTTATACGCCTTGCTCACATGCTCAGATAAACCCGTTGCCAGTTTCAGGGCTAAAAGGGATTTCTCCCTCAGATCAGCTGTGCTGACTTGGTTTCACCTTTCTCTTCAAGGAGAAGCACAGTCTGGTCTCCCAGAACACCTGGGATGGTCTGCCAGCCCTTCTCCTGGAGCCTTCAGGGGAAATAGCTTTTGGTCTTTTATAAGAAGGCTTGAGCTTATAATGGGACATTGGGAAATATCATAGGGTGGGGTGGACCTTTCTTCTGCCCTAGGTCTTGCCCCACATTGCCTGCCAGCAGCCCCAAGGTGATCACTTCCCACTTCATGTCTCTCAAATTCAGCTAGCATGTGCATCACAGGGAGGGACACTCATTACAAGCAGTAGTTGCACGTGTGTTGGCAAGTAAATATCCCAGTAAGGGCATAAGGTGGATACATGTGCGGCATTTTTAGATGATTAGATGGTGAGATGATATTGGGTAATAGGTTGGTGATAGGCTAGGTAATAGGTTACAGGTTGGACTTGATCTCTATGGTCTTTTCCAACCTTGTTAGTTCTATGATTCTATGGTTCTATGATTCTATCTGGTTTGTCGATTCATTTTGACAGCAGGAATATCTTCTGACTCACTGTCACAGCACAACCTCAGCTCTGCTTTGAAAGCAGAATGAAGCTGCTGCACAGGGCACACACAGACAGCTTGAGCAAACCACATTGAGAAATATCTGAGCATGCTGGGATGCTGGGGAAAGGATGATGGAGTTGTCTGGGATTCCAGCTCCTTGGGCCTGGCCCAAGACTTTACACTTTGTTTATACAATAGTAATCCCGAGCACTTCACGTGATAGATCCCCAGTGCTGCATTTCAAGGGAGTTACACTGATTTACACTGCTCGAGGCCTTGGCCTACATTTTTCAAAGAATTTTCCAAAACTTACTGATGAAAAATACCAGTATGGTTTAATCAGCGGAGGATTAGGTTACTGCAGTCTGTGGACTGGGGAGTGCGGGAGCCCCTCTTCCCAGCCTTTCCCAGGGAAGCTCCATCTGCAATCTCTTCCAGCCTGCTGAGGGGTGCAGGATGAGGTATGTAGGCATCAGGACACCTGGAGTTTATCTACTGGCTCTTATCCCCTCTGGAAGACTGTCTGTAATGCATTAGTTCCCACTTTCAAAAGGTATAGGGCACCCCTCACCAGGCATAAGATTTCGAGGTCTCAGCACTGATTAACTCCTTCAGCCCCAAATAGCACTGCAGACATAGTCGCCCCCATTTTCATAAATTCAGCTCTGGGGGTGGCAGAAATGAGCTGACAGTGCATTAGAGCCTCCAAAATCCCATCCCCCAAGCAAGATGAGATAACAGCTGGGTCTTGACTTACGCTGCACAATCCTGCTAGTGTACAGCTCAGAAACAGAGCACAGTGCCTGCTGAACGGAGCAATTTGGTAGGAGATAGGAAGGAGAGCAGGCATGACCAGAAAGGTCAGGAGATGCCCTCCATGCTGCTGGAGCCTCAGACCCATCTCTATATATGAATAGCCTCAGCAGGTGACCCACAGGCTCCATCTTGCCCAGGCTCCTGTTTCCAGCAGTGGCCCTTGGTGGACATCATGCGTATAACCCTCATCACCCTCAATCTCTGTCCAGAGCTTCCCTGAGACGTGCTGTGTTCCTTTGAGGTAAGGACCAGTACAAATGTAGGTAGCAACTGAGGATTGCTGTCCAGGTAGGAGGAATTTACTCCTGCTGCATTTATGGATCAATGGAGGAAGAGTGTAGGAGGAGACAAGGGCTGATGAGAACACAGTATGCAGTTTAAACCAGATTGGTTGTCATAGTTCAGAAATCTGTGTTATATAGTATTATTAATACCTAAACAAGGCTCTTCTTTCCCTTTTTCTTTATTTTTTTTTTCCTCTCTCCTGTCTTCCTGTTACAGGATTGCAGAACGCATTTCCAAACAGGCTTATTTCTTTCCTGTTACTAATAGCAGTGAAGTGATTTATATGCACAATGGGGGAAGAAGTGTATCTGAGAGGAAAAAACATCCATCCTTTCTTCCATCCATATCAAAACTTACTCTCTTTTATTCATCCTTCCCTCAGGGCTCGGATGCATGATTTCTGTGGTTTCTGGAGCTGCCATGGTAACTTGATAGCATGTCTAGGTCCAAGAAGAGACCAGCTTTGCATTGGTCAAAGCGAAGTCCCTCTTTTGGTTTCAGGAGCTGGGAAAGGCTGAGACCCTGAGGTAAGACCATTGCCTGCCTAAGGGCAGTGAGGTTTGGTCTGAAATTCAGTGCTCCAGTAAGAATTTGTGTTGCAGGTTTTCACCTGGAATTCATTTTAATGATTACATCATGCAAGCTCTGGCAAAACTGAGTTTATAACGGAAACATTGGATTCACTTTAGTGGGAGCAATGAGAGGGCAATATCAATGCCTGTGACTATTTAAGCTTGTTTAGGCTATTTTGGTATCGGAAATCTGAAAGTCTTCCTCAGGGACCACAACTCATCCTCAGGCTGAAGCGTGGTGGTAGGGCTGTTGGTAGCACCTGTCCCCGTGATGTTGTTGCTGGAGAGGGAGATGCAGACCATGGCCAAACAAGCCCTGCAAAGTCTGTAGCCTTGCCCAAATGCTTTTCTGTGGAAGCAGCTTACAAATCAGCACAGAAGAGCTTACCATTAACATCAAGTCCACACTATGGCAGAAGGGTCAGACAACTGAAAATGAGTTTTGGAGGTGAAACGAGAAGCTGGGAAAGGGCTTCGTCAGGCTGTAATACAAGAAGTTAACAGCAAATACTGCAGCTGGTTTTGGTGGGAGGATTTTCTGGGCAAGGTTGGCAAGGGTATGTTAATGAGTATCATTAGAATTGGGTAACAACACACAACCATGTCGGGTTGTCTAACTCTCTTGCTGTGCTTTCAAGCTGAACATATGTTTTCAATTATTAACATGATTAATGGGAATGAGGTGACTTGAATCCCAATGAGCTCTATCTTGCCATCACACACAAAATCCAGAATATGGGAATGTTTATGCAGTGTGGAAGTACATGGTTTTCTTCACCAGGAAGGGTTTTAGGAGGTGCAGGTGTCTAACTCTCAGGAAATTTAGAGGTCCACGATTAGAACCACTTACTGTATTAAGCCCATGTGGTCCTGCCACTGCATCTCCAGGAGCACAGGTTGTGGAAACTTCTGTGCAGGAGCCAATTCATATTGTGCTGTCCCAGCTTGGCACGGGTTTTGGTCAGGAGTCTGAAAAGGGCTGCAAAATATGAAACTATTTTCTGTCCATTGTCATTTGGAACAACTTCCAGGACGCATGTATCTCTGACTTAGCTGAGACTCTCCCACTATTTTGTGTGGACTCAGAATCTCCCTTTCCATTTGTGGTGGGCAAATTTTGCTAAGGTGTGCATGATTTTTAACCTCCCCTATATCTTTGGGAAGGGAATAAGGTTGTGGAGTTGGAACAAGAAAAAAAGACTTGCAAGTCCTTTTAATGTTTAATTTCTCTCCAGCTGTCAGATCCAGAAATCATCATTACCCTTGGACCCTTTTTCCCGCATCAGTTAAGTCCTAGTCTGATTCTTTCTGACATAAGTATATGTCACTCACGCCAAATCTGAATTCATATCTCTGGAAGTGAGCCATTCAGCACCTTAGCAAACAGGAAAATGTTGAGTAGAAGCAAAATAGTACAGAATGAGTGTATTTGCTGAAGGCCCACTCTAGAAACGGACAGAGGATTACCCTCCTTCAAATCAACAGAGCAGAGCCACAAGCACTGGAACTAATAAAGCCAGCTTTCCCATTGGCCCAGGTATGGTGGATGAATGAAAGTTCCTCTTTACGTTTTCCTAGGGTTGCTAGACTTTCAAACTTCCTGTCTCTTGCAGATTCTGTGCGTTAAAGTGAGGGTAACTTCACATTACAGCTTTTACCTCAGTCACAATACAGATTAAAGCTTTCTTCTCTGTCTGGATGCATATTTTCATTGACTCTGTAAGAAATAAGTTGTATTCAGGTAAGCTTGGAGCTGCTGAAAAGGTTTGGGATTGCAAGGAGAGCAAGTAGGCAGAAGGAGAATGATTTCATAAATATTTTTTTTCCATGGGAAATGTGACTAAAATTGCTGTACAGTTCAAGTGCAGATGGTTTTTACAGTACCAGCAATATGCACGTGTGTGTATTCAGATAGACATACTGTATCAGTTAGCATCAAGAAGCTGTGCGATTAAATCTTGGTTTTAGTTTTACAATATTATATATATATATGTACATATGTGTACATACACATATATGTAAATGACATCTTCCTGTTTGTCTCTGCACCTATATGTGGGTTAATTTTTCTACTTAAGCATTCTATATATGTATTTAGACAGAGTATACAGCATTGTCAAACAGGCTGGTATACAATTAATTGTCTTACTGCACTTCAGACACATATTTACTGTTTTCACACCTGCCAAATCAAACAGACAGATTGAGCTGGCAGTGTGCCCAAGTGGCTAGGAAGGCCAACAGTATCCTCGCTTGTATGAAAAAGTGTGGCCAGCACAACTAGGAAAATGATTGGGTCCCTGTGCTCAGTACTGGTGAGGCCACACCTCGAGTATTGCTTTCAGTTTTGGGCCCCTCACCACAAGAAATTTATTATGGTGCTGAAGCATGTCCAAAGAAGGGTCTAGAGAACAAGCCTTATGAGGAGAGGCTGAAGGAACTGGGATTGTTTAGCCCACAGAGAAGGAGGCTCAGGGGAGACCTTATCACTCTCTACAACTACCTGCAAGGAGGTTGTAGAGAGGAGGGAGTTGGTCTCCTCTCCCACGTAACAAGCAACAGGACAAGAGG
>WEIS01038222.1:13733-33604 GCA_013389965.1 Todus mexicanus | reverse complement strand
TAGTAGTAAAATTAACAAAGGCTCCACTCACAGAAAACTGGGGAATGATTTATTTTTTTCTGCTTTGAATAAAATGAAAATGCCTTACTTAAAGCCAAAACAAAACCTCGTGATCTTTTTTTTATCCACCTGCATTCTGATTGATAAAATATTCATTATGGTTTGTTGTGTAACCGGAAGAAATAAAATCATTGATATAAATCATTTCAGTTAGTTACGTAATGCTCGCTTTATGACCGAAGTGCCTTATCCGTTCACTGAAAACCAATTTCTGGTTTTTATATTAAAACTGTATATACTGCTGATCTGATGAACTTCCGATGCAGCTTCTGTTGGGATTTTCTTATGGTCCCCAAATGCAACCTGTCCAAATGGACCCAAAACCGATGAAAGGAACTGATTTTTCTTTTATTCTGGAATAGTAAAATCTTGTGTTGTGGTTTTATTTTGGGTTTTTTTGGTTGGTTGGTTTTTGATTTTTTTGATTTGGTTTGGTTTTTTTATACTTTCAAATTCAGACAGGCACGTTCTTGATTATACTTGATATAAAAGAGATCATGTTGACCCTCAGGAGCTTGAGGAAGCTCTTTCCCTCCTCTCTCCGGGTGTGTGTCTCAGCTGAGTCCTGTTTCACATTGAGATAAGCCTTGCTTGCCATCCTTCCCCTCGTGCTTGTGCTTCCATGCAAAGCACACTCTGATGTGGGACTGGANTGCTTCCATGCAAAGGACACTCTGATGTGGGCCTGGAGGTACTTCCTAGCAGCTACGGTGTACCTCAGCCTGGCAGCATGTGAGAACTCACGGCTCTTACAGTCCATGTAGTTTATGTTCCTTCTCTACATCCTGCTCTTGACTTTTGAGGCGAGGACTGTTGCACGCATTAGCAAAACCAAGACCAGCAAAAAGTACTGAAACTGGTCAGTAGTAGCTTCATCGTTTGGTTTGCTCCTTCAAATATTAGCTGTCAGGTGCCCCACCAGAAAAGCTTGTGTTAGGGACATTTCTGTAACTTTTCAGTCATCTGGCTTAATTTCTATTTCTGGATAGTGTTTGATATGCTGACGTCTATATGGAGGCAAATTTCTCCTTTCTGATGCTGGAGGAGTAACTCCTGTAAGATTTGTGGTGAGCATGTGATGAAAACCTTGTTCACTGCAGCTCGGAGCCCTTCTTATTAATAACTGATGATGAGCAGTGTATGGTANGAAGGGGACAGGGTCAAGGCTGCCCAGCAAAGCCCAGGATGAGCACAAGCCGCTGGCAGGATGACCCAGGCCAAGCAGCAAGGAGCAGGGAGGGACAAGGGGGACACGTACATGCTGGATATCGTAATTGATTATAACCCCATTAAAATATGAACTAATAGACACCAATCTAAAAATAACTGGGTTTGTCCGAAAGCCCCAGAATTCTGAGTGATGTGGTTATGAGAGAAAGCCCTGAGAAAGTCAAAGATTTTAGCACCTACTTGTGAAAAACAAACACACAAACAAAAAGCCATTCTCAAGATTCTTAAAACCTAAAGCAAAGTTCTGAAAAAGACATGAGAATTTTAATGATAAAAAGCGGTGGCTGGTGTCATAAAACACACTTACGGGTTTTGAAAGGTGGAAATGCTTCCAGACAGCTGGTCTCCTTTGGATCCTGACCACGTGAGGATGATTTTGGACAGAAAGGGCTTTAGGGCATGGTTAGTGTAGAGGTTTGTGGCTGCAGGTTTAGGAAGGTCTGTGTCAGAGAGGGGCAAGGGATGGGGGTAGAGCCTGTCTGCTCCCTTCCTTGGGTCTCACATGTCCACAAGAGGGTCTTTGATCTGCTACAGCTGATCTTTGAGCTGCTATAGGTAATGAGGAGACTGCTTTGTCCTGTAAAGTTGCTTCATTGGTGCCCCTTTCCCTGTCCAGTCTCTCAAGCTGCCTGTCTGCACCTGCACAGAGAATTCTGTTCTCTCTGGAAGAAGAAGAGAGTTTCTACCCTTCATCACCTCTGAGGGGGTGTGCCGAGCAATCCTTTAAGGATGCAGCGTGAGCTTGGTGGCTGCTTGTTTCGCTGCAGGATTACAGGAGCGAAGGGACCAGGTATAAAAACTGCACCTCGTTTTTGGTTTTGATACCTCTGGCTGACAAATTCAGGTTTCCATCTCTCTTAATGAATGCTTTCCCTCCCTGACACCCAGGCCAGCAGGCTTGGAGGTGAACAGAAAGGGAAGTGTATATTAAGAACAGCTACAAATGATCCTCATGGTTTATTTAAGAGCCTTGTCCTGAAGGCGTGACACAGTAACTTTGGCTGTGACCTTCCTCGTTGCTGCTGGCTGTTAGACAGAGCATTTCTAGAATTAATCTGGTGCTCTGACTCAGCGGTGCTGACGTGGTAGACCTGCTTTAATCAGTGGAGGAAATTTGCACTCCCTTGCAAGCTGGTGTGTAGGCTTTTCTTTTTTTTTCAATAATGTGTTCTGAAATGTGTCTCTTCTTAGCTCCTTCCCTAGTAGAAGCAGCAAGCTGGAGGGTTTTCCCTGCTAGGACCGGTCAGCAAACCCTAAATACAGAGAAGCTTAATGGTGTTAATTATGCCTAGGGCTGGTGGTGTCATTTAAATCAAGGAAACTGCTTTATATTTAGTAGTTACACGGCACTTAACCTGCATAAGCCCCAGCAAGCCTGTGACTGGTGAGTATGGAGCTTCACCTGGGTTCTCTTTAGTTTAGCCCTCAAGGATTACTAACAATCCACAGAACTGTGTATGTAAATATAACCACAGCATATTTGCATGTCGGCTGCATTTTGATTCTAGAGTGGCTGTGAGCTAAATATGTCATCGTGTTTCTTAGGTTTGTTTGGCAGTGGTGGTTCACCAAGAGAAATGCGGAATGCCACTTGGCATACCTGTGCGGTCCTGCTTTTAGGTGTTTAATCCTGACACACAGTATATGACTCTTCATCCTCCAGTGCAGACCTTGTCTGGAAGAATCAGGAGTGAAAAAATGAATGGTTATTTTCTAAGGCTTCTGAAGGGCTTTTAGGAAACCATCAAAACAACCTCCTCCATGTGAACCGAACCAGATTTAAGCTGGCAGAAACCAAATGACAATCCATAATTTACTCAGCTCCCTCACCCATCCGTTCCTCCGCACTTAGAAAAACCTTAATCAAAATATTTGAAGGTAGTTGACAGAGCTGAAAGTGAGTGGCTTCAGTCAAACAAGAAGAAATTGGTGTGATGTTCCAGATCCTTTGCTTCTATAAATGGGCAAAATTTCTCAGTAAACTCTGGCGGAGTTTAGCTGTTTTACATGGGCTGAGGAATTAGTCTCAGACATTTTACATTGCGCTAATTAATGCATTAAGTGCTGCCTTGTGGCTATTCCGGCTTTTTGGTGGAAACAGATTTTAGAGGTTAGGTTTCGAGAGTGCAAAACACTGCAAATAAAACTGTCACTGTAAACTCAGTCGCCGATTGCTAGGAAAAGGGAATTGGCTTCTGTCAGGAATAGCTGCTTACCACCCGGAGACTCGAAATATTGGACAGAGTTGTCTCTACCAGAGGAGTTTACATTTAGTGGCTGAACTGTATGTTCTGCTAAGAGGCACCATGAACCTTCCTGGCTGCACTTCTGACTTGTGACCCCAGCCAGGACCCAGGTCAGAGCACTGCCTTTTTTTTTTTTTTCACCCATTAAATATGAGTATGACGCACACCTGCTAGTTTTAATCAAGTAAATTGCAAAAAATTGCTATTAATCTAGTTGAATGGTTACAGTTGATCTGATTTACAGAGGCTACGGTGGTAAACTTTTTAATTCATAGCTGTCCGTTTTTTCTGCCCTGTGCAATTTGCTTCTTCTTTTGCTGTTAACGCTTTTTTTTCTAGCTGTCTGTTTCAGATGGCAAATGTTGAGTCATGGGGACATGCTTATGGTTTAGTTCATGGATACAGAAGTGATGCTAATGGAATAATCATCAGATATAACAAATGTTTATCAAAGTCCTATTGCTGTATGTTTTCAGTTAAGGTAAAAGTCGAGAATGCTTGCTGACAGAAGTATTGCTTTTCGATTTCCCCCTCAAAACACGTAATCATTAGATTTAGGCGACAGAAAAATCTCATGGGAGCCCTAAACCAATATCTACCAAATGAAGAATAAGAAAACAATCAGTTCCTTTTTCCTTAAGAATATTCAGCAGAAAACCATCAAGTTTTTTATGGATCCTCTATCCTGCCGCTTCTGGTGGGAAATGTCTTTGGTTATGGCTGTAAAAATAGAGACACGACCTGCTCTACTGGGTATGATCTGAAGGCTCAATAATGATCTGTTACTGAGATGACGGATTCACGATTATTTTTCACCATCCTTTATAATGGGATGTGTGCATTTTTAATGGACACATATGGCTTATTTTCATCCTCGCTTTCTATCCAAGCGCATCAAACATTTGGGCTGAAAATTTCCCATATTTAAGACATATTTTTCCTTGGGCAGTAGGTAATATCTAGTGAATGACAAATGACCACATCATGGACAGAGCAGGCAGGCGGCTTTTTCCTCATATGAAGCTGTTCTTTTTATATCCCGTCTATCTTCCCACTGACAAAACATAAATATGCATGCGCAGAACTAATGCAGGCTCAATCTATCCGATTCGGGGGGCGAGGAGCAGCGCCAGCTGCAGATATGTGGTTCCTGGACAGAGTGATTTTCTCCCTCTCAGGATTCTTTGTCATAGTGAAGCAATGAAGCTTTTGGCTTGTCATGGAGAGAGAGATGAGGATCCCTCTGGCTAAAAGTGGTCAACGTGCAGCGAATGTCATTTGTCTGGTCCCAAATACTGTAGCAGGAAATAGCTTTTTTTTTTTTCTTGTATAAAATCCATGTCTTCAAAGGAGGTGGCTCAAAAATCTCATGTGATAAGTAGTCATTGAGGTCCTATTTCTGAATCCAGCTGCAGAAATCCTTGTACTGAGCTGAGGGAGTCCTTTCGTCAGAGAAGAGCAAGGGAAAGATAGTTGGGGAGGGATGGGTGTCCTCAGAGAGAGCTCGAGCTCCTTCTGCCCCCAGTAGGTGAGGAAGGGCTTATATATATATATATAAAATAGACTGAATTCCAAAATCTCTCGGCAAATTCTAAAAAATACATTTCAACTTTATACAGAGATTTAAAGCAAGCGTGGGAAACGTCTGGAGAAAGGCAATTGTGTTGGGTTTAGCTCTCATGGGCTTTAGGAAGTTATCTGGTGGCATGGGGGGAAATAAAAGTGACATCCTGAAGATGAGAAAGCTGGTCAGGATCCCCCAGGCCTCTCTGATTTCCATGCCAGCACCCCGTGCATCGGCCGTGCACGTGCCAATAGGTGCACAGCGTAAAGTATAAATAGCCAGATGGCACTGCAGAGCTGGCACAGAGCTGGAGTGTCGTGCAGAGCGGACGTCACTGGGAAGGTTAGGACCGCAGCTCACCGTTAGTCTCCTTGGCATCGACATTTTGTCTGCAGAACGCTCCCATCACGCCTGACGGCAGCACATCCTTCTGGCAGATGGACGTAAAGGTGTGGAGCTTGGTCCCCTCCTCAGGGGGGACCTTCTCACTCTCTACAACTACCTGAAGAGAAGTTGTAGACAGGAGCGGGGGTGGGCTCTTCTCTCAGGCAATTTGTGACAGGACGAGAGGGCACAGCCTGAAGCTGCACCAGGGGAGGTTTAGGTTGGATATTCAGAGGATAAAACACTGGCATGGGCTGACCAGGGAGGTGGTGGAGTCGCCATCCCTGGAGGTGTTTGAGAAAAGCCTGGATGCCACACTTAGTGGCAGGGTTTAGCTGAGTGGTGGCGGTAGGTCATAGGCTGGACTTGATGATCTAAGAGGTCTTTTCCAGCCTTAATTATTCTATGATTCTATGAAAACTACCTGAGCACCGGTCATATTTATTCAGCAGTAACCCTGCAGACTGGAAAGGGGGTGAAAAGTTGCTTCGTCATGAGGATCCTGGTTTCTAGCATTGTACAAAGCCCTTTAGGTGGTTGGTTGTCATTGGGTGGCTTAGCCATGCATAACAGAAGTTGTTGCAGCTGGGGAAATAACTACCATGGGGCTTATAACCAGAAATAGCACTGCAAATGTAGTGGGCGCTTCCCAGCGTGGATCCTGCCCTAGAGACGCAAGGAAAGTAGAGAAAGGGACTCCACCTAGGATCAGAGTGATGGCGAGCTCACATCACCTTAGGTACACAATTTTCCTTCCCTAATTTAATCCTCTTTCAGTTTTGCTTTCAGACAAGAACACATATTCATTATTCATGCAATGAATTAACAATACCGATAAGCAGAGGGCTTAATAGATAGTGCTTTCTGGAGTTGTAAAAATAATGCTCCCTGAGAAGAAAAGATAATAGTTTGGAAGATGGGCTTAGTCCTTCTGCATTCTGAATCATCACACTGAGCAATACATGCTGTTGGTTTAAACTTACTTGTCTGTCTGTATTGTTTTGGCAAAAAAATGGGATGTTGAAGAGCCTCTGAATATGCTTAGCGTGTATTCTGCATTACACATTCAAACAGTGTATTTCTGTCGCAGCAGGATTGAATCCATGTTTTGTTCCCCCTCTTTTCTCTTCCTTTTTCTCTTAACTCCTGGAACGTGATGCAGCATAAGAAGCGGATCTTCTTTGGACGAATTGTTTGTAAATGCTTCAGTACAGTATATCCCGCGAATTACCATGCATTTACTTTAGGTGGGTTGTTTGTATAGTGCTTTGTCAACGCTGTGTCGCACTCTTCTGGGCTGTATTCAGACCAGCTGGTTTTATACTGCTCTGTTATCATCTTTCACTACAGTGAAATGTTTCTCTTAAATTTATTTCTTCTTATTTTCCAAGCAGCAAATAGGCACCAGAAGGATTCGCTGTAGCGTATAACTCCAACACTTCCACAATGCTTTGGCTGAATTACGTTTATTCCATCTCTTGAACCCTCCTTTCTCCCAATAAACCAGTATTTTGATTTCGGATCCGTTTCTCCACCTTCACGTGCTCTATGGCTGATGCTCACCTCTTCTTAACTATCTACACCAAATAGCTCAGTCTAAGAGAGGCTGAGGAAGATTAAAGTGTTCCCGCTGAATAAATGTTGTGCAGCTGTGGATGTTTCATGCCCAGAAGAGTCCTATTTAGACAAATGGTGTTCTGAAAGCAATCACTGCTCCTCTTTGCCAACACCCAGTTCTGGGAGGTAACAAATAGCGCTTTGATGCTGCCGGGATCAGCCTTTATGTTGCCATATGCCAGCCAATTATCTCAGTGTCATTAGGCACAGAACTAGCGTTTCCCACATGCCCAGATCATGCAATTAGTGTACTTATGTGAAATGGGATTGCAACGTAGCAAAGAAGAGTCAGAGAGTAGACGGAGCTTGTCCAGCCAACCTTCGGTTGGCCAGGAATAAGCAGATGATGGTGGCTACCACAAGTGGAAGCTCTTAACAGTGTTGGTCTGTGTGCCCTAGAGTCATAGAAAAGTTATGTATTCCAAGCTTCTGCTGTATCTCCTGCTCCCCCAGATTTGATGTCATCCACAAACTTAGATCTAATCATCCAAGTCACAGGTAATGATCTTCAGTAGCATCACCACCACCATGCTCTTGGTGTTTTGGGTCTAGCGTTGTCTAAGCAGCACTCAAAGTGGGCTAATTTCTTCTACCTCTTGAGTGAATTTCTAGCCTGCTTCGGGTGAAGTGTATCATTGGAGCTAGACTGGGACCAGTACCCACATTTAAAGGTAGTTCAGGTAGATCTGAAGCAGCATGAACAGCCAGAGGGTTGATACACAGCAAGTAGAAAACCATGGTACTTTCCTGAGCCGTGCTGGTGTTTTTCTGAGCAATCCCCACTTGTATTCTTTCTCCTTCTGAGTTGCTTTTTCCTCGTGTCCCCTTGGATAACACCTAGCTTTAAGGAGACCATGTTATTTGTATTTATGTTTTTCAGGGGAGGGAGAGGATCGCAGGGAAGCCTGGGGATTTCTGGCTGCTGTCAGTATTACAGGAGAGGAATCCAGGTTAGGTGAGAGATGTGGCTGAATGAGCTGCAGGAAGAGGAAAACAAAAACTTTGATGTGGGGTACAATCTGTGAAACACAGTCCACATCAGTTCACCCTAGGTCTCACCTAAGGGGAACCCGGTAGGCTCAACCTTATGATCACAGAGTTCTGTGCTGGAAAGGGTTTCTGACAGAAAAAAACCTGCTAAACAGTTTTTGATCTTTGTTTGCCTCCGTGGTTATGGAGGAGCCTGTTCTGTGATTCACTTAAAAGTTGCAGCAAAAGTTGCAGCAAAATTCAGCCCGAGATGACATAAAAATCTCAAGCTATTATGAACTGTTTGGTAAACTGTGAAGGACAGGCGAAACTTCCTGGTCTCCATCTAAAATTGATGGCAGAGAGGAAAGAGAGAAGATCACCTAGAGAGGATGCTTTGAAGACCTGCATTAAGTTTCTCCTCTTGCTCTCATTTGCCCTCTGGAGGAACCTTCTCCTTCCTGCTGATTATAGATGATGACGCTTGTTATGCCAAAGCCTTTGTGAGTCCACCCCCAGCCTTCATGGTGGACAACTACCACATCTCACACTGGTAGGACTGCAGCAAGAGAAGGCTCCGGCTCCTTGTTCCTTCAGTGGATCCTCTCGTTGTCAGGCCACATCGAGTTTTGCTTTTCTCTGAGCTGTTTGCCTCTTCCTTAAATGTTTGATAATTGAAGGCTGTTGTCTATAAATGAGGGGTTGTATTATGATTATTTCTTGCGTGAAGCCCCATTTATTCCTATGTTCCTAAAGAACAACTTAATTTCCTGTTACACTTCTGCATCTGTTGCTCATTATCATGTTTTCTAAGTCAGATGTTTCAGTTCTTGGAATTGTGTGCCCTTCCCCACGTTATCTCTGTACGTGGGGAAGATGCATGACCAAAATCCTCGCGGGGGTTTGAAGATGTGGTACATCAAGTTGGGTGTTTCTGTGAGCATTTCTAACACTTAGTAACCACTGACCTTTCTGACCATCTCTTTCAACAACAGCTGTTGGACACGGCAGCCCTTTAATGGGGTCAGTATAAACGTCCTCTCTGCGAGGTTTGAGAGGAACAGTCTCTGAAAGTGGTGATATTTTAGGAGTTGCTTGACAGAGATGATTGTTTCGGGGGTTTACTCAAGCAAATAACTTCAGTGCTGTCAACAGATGTAGTCGCCTGAGACAGCTGTGCAGCTACTACTACTCTTAACAACTGCAAGCAAAACTGAGGCTTTCCTAGAAGCCGAAGCTTACGTGTGAGCTCCCAGTGTGTTTCTTGAGAGATTAGATGCAGGTGTTATTCCCCTTCCCTTTACATAGCTCATTCACTCCACTTAAGTATTTCTAGGGAATGGTTATTATTTAAATATCCCTTTTCCTGCTCTTCTAATCATGCCTTACTGGGAAAATAGTGCCTATTAGTGCATGTTCGCTTGTTGTAAGGATTGAATGGGAGATCATTACAAAATTACTCCACTATCAGAGATATCAAACTAGTATTTCTCTCACCATTTACACAGTGAGAAGCTTTTGAAGGTTGGTCTTGTCAAGCTGTGAGAGCGATTGTAAAGCTAACAGGCATGTAAATTATATCAAACATTTCTCATTTGTCCTGTCCATCAAAAGCCAGCGTGCGTTCGTAACGTGCTGCGAACCTGTTTTCAGATCTCTTGTTCCATCACCTAGGCACTATAATTATTGTTTCTTACCGAGCATAAACTTCTGAATGCGTAAATAAGAATATTTTAAGTTTGAATGGCAGGCTTTCAGGGCTTTAGTAAATGATTCAGTCGTTATGCGCTACACATCCATGAGAGACCCCCAAGTGTCTCTAACCTGACAAGTGCAAAGTGGAAGTAAACAAAGTATTGGTGAAAGAATATGACTTTATAATGAGATGCTGTGAATTATGGCAAAGCTTTTTCACATTAATTCAACATCCCCACCCTTCCTTATTCTTTTTATTGCTTTGAATTCATCGCTCTCATCTTCTGCTGCTGACACATTTGCAATCCTTTCTTTCAGGAAGAAAGGAGTTCTTTTCAGGAAGATTCCTACGCAAATAATTAGGTTATTTTTGTTTTGCTTTTTTAATTTCATTGCTGAAGAGAAATATTTTGGGGGAAGATGATTTGTGGTGCCAAATGAAACGCTTTGTTTAGCTTGAAAGCAAACACTTTGCTTCTGGACCTATTTTGCTTTTCCAAAAATAGAGTGGACTTGTTTTTTAAATAGATGTTAAAATGTTTTGCTTTAGAAATAAGATAGTTTTGACTTGTGAGAAATGTTTGTTTCTATTTTTGCATGTTTCAAATTGGAATTTCATATCAGTTTTTTTGCTCTGGAGCAGCAATTAAGCGAATTAATTCTTTGTTCCAAAGGGATTTCCCTACTTTTGTCCCAATAAATAACCCATACGCTTCTTATAAAGCTACTCGAAAGTTACGGGATCCTTCTTCTCACCTATTTCACCTACTCAGTCACTTTCTTCACAATGTCTCCATTCAGCTCCTCAGGAGCTACTCTGGCCACTCGTGGTCCTTCCTTTTATTTTTTTGTAGCTGTGAAGACGAAGAGCCTGTCAGACATGGAAAGTCTCCTCTGTCACCTATAGGCTGAGGAAAGATGTATGGCTGTGATACAAGGCTCCCCACACTTCACCATCCCCTGTGGCAGGCTGACTTCAGGTGAGCAGCTGTCCCTAGTGGGGAGTGGACGTTCAGCTCCATCCTAGACCAGCCCACACTTCACTACATTGAACGTCTTGTTTGGAGATGTTCTGCAAGGAGTGCTACCGTCTTCTGGAGCCTGGGCTGAGACCCTTGGCTCTGTTTCACCTGAAGGTGAATAAGGAAGGTGTTCTCTAGTGAAGCACCAACTTCTCCTGGCAAACTAAAACCTGCTTCTGCAAGCTGTTCAGAGAGAATTCCCCCTGGAGTCACTACACGTGCTGCACCTGGGTTTGCTATCATGCCCTAATACTTTTCCACATCAAGGCATGCGATTCTCCAAAGTGGTTTTCTCCTTTTAATGTTTTCCTTCCTTTCATTTAGCTTCTCTCTTTTTATGTTACTAGGCAGTCTTTTCTAATGAGACCCATTTTAATATAGTGGTGTATTTAACTGAGGAAGCAAATTTATAGATCACTCTAATGTTATGGCAACCTGTCGTTTCAGCTCTTAGTCGAGTATCGATTTAGTGACCCCTTTCTTTTTTATTAAGCAAGCCATAATCTAGCTTCTTCCATCACTTTAGTCATAAATCTTATTTTTGGGAACTAAATAGAAGCATTTCTTCCTTTCTCATCTTGTGTTAGCTCTCTAATACTTTCTGGGCTTTTATTACTTGCATATTCCGTTTTCTAATTTAATTACTTTGCTTTCTAATTTTCCATGACGTGCTCCGTCTTTTTAATTTGGCTGAGTAAATTATACAGCTCTATGTGAGGACAATTCGTAATGAGAGCTTATGATCAGGAAAGGGACTCTGAAATGACATCAGTTTTTCATTATTTGTTCCCTGTCAGTGTCTTCCCTACCAAAACTATTCCATGGATAAGTTGAAAGAACTTTTATTGATCAAACTGTGGTGGTTTTGCTTTCTGCTGTCTCTTACTACCCCCAGAAAAAACTGGTGCAAAGGCTTAGCTGTTGAGATTTCAGGCATGTGAATACACAAGATAGTTTCTTGTTGGACACCTTCAGTTTTCCTGTACTCCTGAGATCCAGTTAAAATGGAAAATTTTGCAAGTGAACAAGGGGAAAAATAATCAGTTCATGAAAACTCAGCAAATAGTAACAGGCTTTGAGGAGTGAGCACATTCTTACATCCATCCCCTTTCAATTGAACTCTTAGGCACAGAACAGTGAGCTGCAAACCAGAAAGTGATCGTGAAGAACACCAGCTTTAACACCTTGCTGAATGGTTGCCTCCACTACCCTGTGGTGTGTCTGGATTTGAGCCAGCTGCCTAAGAATGGAGAGGGAGGATCGCAACAAGGTGTAGGTGACTCCAAACCCAGGGACTGTTTGGAGCCCTAAAGGTGGGAACTGGGGACATTTTGGTGCCTGTTTCCACAGCTGAGGTTTTTCCACGTTAAGCCTTGACGTAGAGTGGGTGCCTCTGCTCGTGGCAGAGGTGGGGCTGCTCCCAGGATGCCCAAGGTGGGGGATACTGCTGTGCACAGTGCAAGGGCCTGAAAACTGAGATGGGGGTTGCAGATGAGGCTGTCATCCAAAAAACCTGCCAACTACAGGTCACATCTTCTCAACGCACTTGTCTAACTTTGAGGGGCATTCAGCCAACCCATGAAGCTTGGATGGGGTTGTCTCATGTGACAAAATGTCTTGCTGTGGTTCTGATGAAAGGCACCATCCCACCCCCATGGTAGGTGTGCTCGGTCGCTGGTTATTCTGGCATTCCTCACCTGACACAAGTAACAGACACCTTCTCCGAAATATGCGATGTTCCTGAAACCAGCAAGGTGGTGGGTTTCGCTTCAGATCTTGTTTATCTACCATGTCAAAATGCAGTTAGCTAAAGTGGCACATACCTGATGCAGGAAAATTCTCAAATATTTATACCTTCTAATGGGTTTGTGGAGAGGAGAAGTGCAGAGATAAGGACCATGTCCCTCTCCAAGTCTTTCCGATATCTTTTCAGGTGGGAGTGGAGGAGAAGATGAGTTAACCTCAGTATGTTTAATTTTGGTAAAGATCTGATGTAAAAACCTGAATCTGAAAGTAAAATCTGAAAGTGAAAACCGCCCTTGCCTATATATCTGCCGAGGTGTACTGAATTCCTGCTACAAAATGCCTGTTGACTTTGCGTGTCTCTGTAAGAAGGTATCTCAGCTCTGCTATTCCCTTTGTGACTGTCATTTGTGATGTTAGGTTATTGCACTGTCTAACAAAGTGTGTATGGAATCTCTTCTTCGGGAAAGATCAGAAGCAGAATTATGACACGTCTATTGAAGTCTGCTTCCTCAAATATCACACTATAAAAAGAACAGACTTTCTTTAGGTAGGTGAGCAATGTGGGAGAGCTGAAAAACATTAACCGTGCATGTACTGAAAGTCTAACCTCATTATCCTTATCAGACAGCTGGGTTAGTCCTGTATTTGTCTAATATGCTGGGTAGGATCTCCTCTATCTGCGCAGCTGAACAGAATCAAATGTTATCTCAGTTCCTGTGCTTGCAGGACTTAATCTGGAGAAGAAAATCCAGTACCCTCCCCACCACAGCAAAGCAGCAGAGCACATCCACAACTACATGCTCGCTGTTTGTTTATCACCAACACGACAGGAATCAACTCAGAAATGGAAGCTGCATAGTTTAGCACAGTCCTATGTGTGTCGCTGGTTGAGTATATAATTATTTCAGACTTCTTTACATGCTGAACACCTGAACGTCTTCCAGTTTGCTCTGAGAGGCTGACCTCTGAGCAGTAAAGCTGCTTTTACCCCTACCCTGTGCTTGAGTCAGGCGTAACTCTATCGGTGGAAGGACCCATTTGCAATCTGTGGGTTGATGTCCTCTGGTTCTTGGTGTGAGTTGTTTCTTGGGGCTTTTGTCTCAAGAGTTTCCATGTTTCAGCTGCTGTTAGTGAGGAGGACTCTGTCAGCCTGTTCTGAATTACCGGAGTCCCGGAGGGTACATGCATCTACCCACAAGAAGCATGCATTTTTCTTAGGAACATTATTCTATTCTTTTAGAAATCAAAGATATAACATAAAAACATTATTTTCTGAAAACAAAATCCTGGCAGCCGGTTGTGCTGTTAACTCTGCAAGACTATGTGGTGGAAGTATCAATTCCTGTAATTAATGGGGTGAATATTTAAATGTATTTGTTTTCCCTCTGTATTTCCATTGCAATCGCAGTGCAGCCGTCAATAGATTTGTTTGCTGTAATAGAAAATATTATTCAGCCCTTTATGCCATCCATTATTTAGCAGCCATCATTAAAAAAATCCTGTAGTCATTAATAATCTTGAAAGGGCTTGTTAATACTGAAACGTATGGCGTTAGAATGCGCATTACAGTTACCTTGAAGTCCCAGGCACTGATATCAATCACTCGCTATCCTGTCATTACTCAGCAATGGCACAATTTTGCGTGTTGACTTGTCGCTCCTGCCAGAGAGTGGGTGCATGTGGAAAAATATTTTAATTGCATTGCCAGCATGTGGCGGAGTCGAAGTGACGACTGATCAGATGAAGAAAGGAGGAATTGTTGTCTATGCTGCAATTAAAACTAGCTTTTCTTTGTATTATATATAAAAAAAGCTTAGTCTTGGAGAGGTTCCAGGTATTTGAAGGGTTTTTGAATGACAGTGTTTCTACCTCAGTCCCAGGAACGCTCAAAGAAAGGAAAACTAATAAATTACATGATTTAGAGATGTTTTTGTGAAGGCTGAACCCAAACATTCAAGACTCTCTTTTTGGGATTGTAATTGCATCTCAACACTTAGGCCCTGCTTTTCCAGTCATCTCGCTGTTGGCGCTATCAGCAATGAACTCCAGTGCTGCAGACACACAGATGTGTCTGTAGTTCAGCTCATTTGCAAGACCTGGCGTTTGCTTGGTGGGAACCCCGAGTTCGCTGCTGTGTGTTGGAGATGGAGCATTGCCCTCCTCTGCTGACCCCTCTGGCACTGGCGGTGTGCATTCACATAGACCAGCTCTAGCATCTCTGCCCCCTTTCTTCTAAACTTCTGCCACTTTTGGCAAATGTTAAAGGCACTACAATTTGTTTTTCCAGTTATGCTTGTTATTCCTGGTCTGGCTGATCGTAGTTTTGATTCCAAAGGTTTTGGCTGAGTCTGTTAATTCAAAGCAGGATGAATTCCATTAATATGTAATGCAAAATTATCATTATATCAGGATAAGGATTTTTGTATAATATTAAGCCATTGTACAGGCTCTGGAGATGGCTTGCACCTTACGCACAAAGAGGAGAAGTAATGGTAGTTTTGTTACTGACTTCTGCTCCTCAAATCCCTGAATTGCCCAGATAATCTCCTTTATTTAGCTGGAGAAACCAAATGCTGTGGCAGAAGAGCAAGGTGCGAGCGCTCACCCAAATGGAATTTTAATGCTTTTGCCCAAGCAGCAGCGTGCCCGAAGGTTGAGCAGAATAAGTATTTCAAAGAAGTAAATGCATGAGAGGGAGAAGAGCCATTTGAGGTGATGAACAATGTTGCTGAAATAAAGGGTTTTGTTTGACCACAAAGAAGTTTTGACTGGAGAAGGGATGGTGTTAACCATCACAACAAGGAGGTTCTGGAAATGATTTCTCAGCAGATAAATGGAGGGCCAGACACACAAGCCGTTTCTGGATTGGTTTGAGATATTTGTGAGAGACGGTCTGATATCTGGTGTGATATTTAAGAAACAATGTGACTGCTTTTGCCCGTACCTGAGTGTTTTCAGCTCAGTGGTTTCTTTTTATTCTCTGTCTACGCTGCTGTATATGATTTAGAAAGCGGTTAAAAGTGGGGAAGCACTCTCACGTATGCTGATGCTACTTCACTGCTGTAAAAATATTTTCACAACCTAATGATGATTTTATAATTCCCCAGTGCGGGGATGAAGTGGAGACAGAGTGGTTTTGTGTACTGTCATCTCCTCTTCCTGGGAATACAATAGTAATGACTAACGGGAAGGAAAATGCATTTGATGTTCTTCATTATGGCCACAACATTTTCAGCGATGGGAGATAAATGAATGATTGCACCTGCTGGAGACTGTGTGGGCAGAGATTGTTTTGAAATCGTTTCTGTCTTTCCCATTTATGTGTTGGCACCCTTGGGTATATCATATGGGCTTTTACCCTCTGCAGTGGATGCTCTTGCTTCTAACATGCTTCCCCACCCTCAGGGAGAAGTGCCATTCTCAGTTTAATCTTAATTCTTTGTGTACAACAACAGTATACTATAAAATCTTCATTCTTGGCTATAGCAGCTATCATCTTGCAATTTAAAACTTCAGAAGACAATGAAACAGGGCTATTTCAATAAGCTTCATAACCTCTGAGGCATCACAGTCAGAAATTAATGACTCATTTGAGAGAACATGTCAGTATTGGCCAATTTCTGGTTAAGTACTGTTCGAATTGGTTCAGTGACTCCTCATAGACAAAATTTCAGTTCCCATGAGAAAACTCATGGTTTTTAATGGGTTCGGTGTTTAAGCATCTCTCTGTACAGCCAGATTACAAAATTCTCTGACATGCTTAAGAGATAAATGTTTGTTCTTTGACCATAGCTGTGTTTACATAATCCTGTTATGAGTACAGTGGAGTTAAGCCTGTGTATCAAGAAGAGAATGTATCCCTTACTTCATCATATTAAAAACACAATGAATGGGAACAAATTTTGTGCCATCTATAGGTCTTCTTTTCTAATGCACCTTCTTGGTTTGAAATTGGCCTCGCTTTGTAATACACTCCCTTTGCATTTCAGATTGCTGGTAACGTTTAAAGATGGGAGCATGGAACCAAGGGTGTTCTCACACAAATGCTACCATCTCTCTGAGGTTACAGATTGTGTTTTCACACTGGCTGGTGAAATAAATAGCAGTCACTCGAGGCATTATATTTCTTTTCAAAAATACTTTGACTAGGGTACATCAAAACCTAGTTTTTCAAAATTGGAATACTTCCATTCAGTAATCCCAGTGTAATCTCTCTATCTGGGAGCCACGGGATTGCTCTGAGGGGGGGCAGCTCTGTCCTTACAGTGAAATGGAAGAACGTAGGTGCTCTTAAAAACCCAGACTGTTTGCAGGGGAGTTGTATATGCAGCGTCCCTTCTAGTGCTCTCAGATTTTTATTATGAAGCAAGGTTGATGGATTGAATAGTCATTTTTATTGGAGTTGGCGGGTTCCTTGTAGTTTCTTGGGTAGTTGTTAGAGCTCTGTGACAAATCAACTTTTATGATTCAATGGCCAGACCAAAGGAAAGAAGAAGAGGAACATAAAATGTGTTCACCTGAAAGGAATAGTCTTTGTTTCTTTTATTTCCTCAAGAAACAATTTGTTACAATTAGCTATTTCATTCTGAACAAGTTGAAAGGAAATTTTCCCCCAGTTATTTCCCCATGCCCATTTTTTCTTTTTTTTTTTGACTGCACATATAATTTGACACAAATCGATGGAAGATCAAGAAGAATGAGCTCAAGCTAATGAAGAAAAAGGGCCTTGGACTACAGAAGGTTGAGCATCTGTCATGTAAAAGGAGAAGAGTTTGTAAGGAATGAAGAGTGAGACAAGATGCACCTGAAGATTCTCAGTAAAACCAAGAAAGTATAAAACGTTTAAGCAAAATGAGATCTGGCGGAAGTACAAATAAGAACAAGGAAGCTGAATTTCACTTTGCATGTTTTTTTAGTTGCAATTAATGTTATACTTGAGATATCTTCTGTAAACCTTTAATTTCATGAACTTCTTTTATTCTGAAGCACAATGGAGAGTCATAAACCCTCTGATCACTCCCCAACCTCTAAATCACAAGTGGAACTTCATGTGATCTCTTCAGTGCATTGATTTGATCTCATCTGTGGACCCATTCACACTTCACTTGCAAAAAAGAAATTCTTTTGCTATTTAGCTTTCTCCAAAGAATATTTTTAACCATACATTCTGCAACGCCTTTACATGCACTCTTTTTGTGAAGTGACTTTTACTCTCCAAAGGGGATGTGCTGTTCCCGGTTTTCACAATTTTTTCCATGAGTTTCATTTTCTATTTTTAAGAAAGTAACAAAAATTTCAGATCTTTAGTCCTTCCTCACAGATATAGAAGATTTATTATGATGTAATTGAGGATGTCCCTGCTCATTTCAGGGGACGTTGAACTAGATGACCTTCAGAGGTCGCTTCCAACTCAAGGCATTCCATGATTCTATCATTATCTGGGGATCTTAGGAGTCAAAAGGCAATTAGAATGAATTACGCATTTTATGTACTTTCTTTTAGTTTTCTGAAAGTATTTTGGTCATGCACGTGGCTATTTTTTCAGTGGGAGTGAGCTGAGTGGTCCTTATTTTCAAACACTTTGGGTAATCAATACTTGAATCAATTCATAAAGCACCATCTATGCACATAGAGCAGCTATGCAAGTAAACATTATCTTCATATATTGTGAGACCACAAGTAAAACACTAAGGGAAATAAACCTCTAAATCCCATTCTTCAGTGTGTTTATAGAGAAGGAGGATATTTATCCTGACGAGAAATCCAAAAAATTCTTGTCAGGGTTCTGGAAACTAGTCAGAGTTGACAGATGGCATACCTAGCTTCAGATGGGGGTACAGACAAAGGGAATCCACTTTATTGCGAGGAGGGGGAAGCAAATGGGATTAAAGAACTGCCCGGGAACAAAATTTGTTTGCTGTGAAATGGAGTGATTCATTTTCTTTAATATATTTATTTATTTGTATGTTCTTCAAATGTCTGCTCAAGCTGAAGCAGGAAATCGAAAGGCTCTGAGACACTTCTGCCTGAGTTGTCTTGGCTCAATTAAAACCAGAAACTCTGAAGGAAAACTCTCCAGTTCAGAGTTGCATCATTCACAGTTGCCAGCTTATCCCTATTTGGACCACTTTCTTCTTTCTCAGCACCCCTCTCAACTTCCTGCTCCACACTTTTTCTGCTCCAGCGTCGCTTATTGTTAGCCAGTCTTGAAAACACTTTTAATTGATTTTATTATTATTTTTTTTAACCCTGGTGCACTAATGAGGGATTGCGATAATAAAGGCAAATGGTGCATCTTCTGCGAATGAGTCAAGGTAATTGACCCACATAATGTTGATGAAATATTAGCTGGTCATTCTGATGTTAATGACCTTGCAAGATGAGTCCTGGGGTCTCTGACATCTTGGTGTTTGTCAAAATATTGTAGTTGTTATTAACTTGTATTGCTGTAGTGTCTCATTTCTTTTTATTAATGAAATGTCAAATAGAAACCTGTATTTCTCACATTAGCTTCTGTCTCTATGGAGATTTCTTTTGAATGTCACTCGGATAAAAGCATCAGCGTTGATGTTTAATGAAAACGAATGAGCAAAACAATGCTCATTACTTTTGTGATAATAACACAGATGTCTTCCCTTTATCATATGTCTTTAGTATAATTGCACTGAGTACTTGAGATTTCAAGCTGCTCTTACATCTTTATTCATAAGAGCAAAAAGATTTGGTACTTGCAGCTCCTAATACCCATGATGTGACTATATGATGGAGACTACAATTTACTCCAGCTTTACCAAAAAGAGCACTTAGTTTATGTGGTGGAATTAAATAAATTGAAGTTTTATCCGTATAGTGCATTTTTGTGACAAATACTTGAAGACTTGACTTCCCCCATAAGTGCCTGTTTAGGAAAAGCTTTTCTCAATCAAGATCTTCAGATCTGAAGACACGCATTCCTCATGCATTTATTTATTTCTTGCAGGGTCGAAAGAGATAGAGAATGGAAATTGTTTCCATTTCAGATTTTCATAGCGATCACACCACGCACACCCTCTTGGGTATAGAGTAAAAGAAATTAGGTTTGAGAGACACTGTGTGTTTTTTAGCCCCTGCTGTTCTCCACAGAAACTGCACTGGTTTCTGTTATCGGTAGGTCCTCTTCTTTTGAATCCTCCGAAGAGAACTTCCAATCTTCAGAAGTATGTGATAACCAAAGTATATATTTTAATATAACTGATTTGAGAAATAAAGGCATCTCTTGGCACTCCTGTTTTAATCCCTTCATTTCCTCACCCTCTTTTTAATTTTTTTTTTCTTTTCTGCAGAATGTGATGTGGTGTT
>WEIS01038222.1:0-13673 GCA_013389965.1 Todus mexicanus | reverse complement strand
TGCCACTACTTGTTTTACGTACCTTAATAGCATTACAGAATTCGGGGCTGGTGAGAAGAGGAAGAGAGATCTCTATGGCCATTAAAAACACCCTTGGCAACCTCTCAGGAAAATTCACTTTACTTGTTCTGGTTTCATTTCAGTATCTTTCTCACGAGACTTTTA
This sequence comes from Todus mexicanus, assembly GCA_013389965.1. Taxonomy (NCBI): domain Eukaryota; kingdom Metazoa; phylum Chordata; class Aves; order Coraciiformes; family Todidae; genus Todus; species Todus mexicanus. The sequence goes on along the minus strand of WEIS01038222.1, from coordinate 13,508 downwards.
ATATTTTTAGTTTTCTTCAAGTTTTCTATATAGTCAGGCCCATCCTTCTTACAGTTCTGCCCAGATCTTCCTCTCCAAGTTGTGCTATAACAGTGTAATTGTTCACTTTCTACTTGCTTTGTTTATTCCTTTTTACTACTGATTTTCTACAAATCCTTATGTTTTCCTTTTTAAACTGCGGATTTATAACCTGGAGCCTTCTTGAGACAGTCTGTCTGGATCCCTGGATGAGTGGGGATCTTCCTTTGCTTTCCTTCAGCTGACTCTCTTTCTGTTTCCTTGCCACTGTGACTGGGAGATAATTTGGGATACAAAGTGGAGAGACTCTGGAGTACATGAAAATAAACAACATGGTTAGCAGAAGGAAAAAAAGGGCAAGAGATACCAAATGACACTTGCTCTTCTTGATAAAACTCCATGTTTTAACCCTTGTGTTTGAGTGTTTACTCTTCCACAAGGCTCTAAAAAAAATATCTGGAACTGAAATTAGAATGTAAGACCTAAGAAAAGACTTGTAAAATTGCATGACTCTTTCTACTTGTTTGATTTCCACTACTGTGATATCCAGGCAGTCTGCAGTCTTGTCTTTAGTGCATATTCCAGAGAAATAGGTGTTATTGCAAGAACGTAGGTGCTTTAGTTCCTCTTTTGCATGTAGTTATTGTGAATAAAGCAACTTAGGTGGCAGAAGCTGCAAAAAATTCTTTAAATGACCTTCAAATTCTAGCCTACAGTGACACAGAAAAAACATGTCAGAAGGAGGAATCAATCTCAGGTTTCATGTGCTTGGTTTAAAGTCTAAGTTGTTGGACTATCTTTTTTGTTGTGATGAAATAGCACCGTTGTATTTGTGCTGTTACTTCCACTTTATGTGGATAAGTTGTATTAGAAGGCAGGATCTAAGAGTAGAACGCAGTGAGGATAATCAGTAGACTCAGCGTGAACGAGAAGCAAAATTCGCTGCTAAATTTCCAGTCAGTGGTTCCGTCATCTGGGTTGTTGAAACAATATGGAATTACTTCTTTCTCACAACAACAGGCGAAAGGGTCTGCTTCTAAAAGCCTGTTGTACTTCTGTTTTATTTTGCTATTTTATTACTGTGATTAATCTCCTATAGTTTCCTTTATAGTCAATACATTTGTATTTAGTGTAGCTTTAGAGAGATTATAGATTCAGAGGTAATTCTTCTATTTAAATCAAGGAAAGTCTCTAGAATCAGACCTACATTGTTTTTTAGTGGGTCTATTGTACCTTTTGGTCACCAGGTTGTTTCCAGCCCCAGGTTGCTGCTGTGACCAGACCAGGGAGAAGCAAGTGTCATCTGCTGATAGGGAGGTGGAAATAAAGCAGAGAACAACAGTTTTTAGGAGATAATTTATTAGATGGCTTTGACCCTTTTCCTCCTGGTTCTTAAATGATTAGTTGACAGAATGAGACTTGTGCCTATTTGTTCATTATTTGTAATAATTAGGGGAATGTTTTATACGAGGATACCAGTCAGTGGATCTGCTTCTGAATGACTCACCAGAATTGCTGCTTGGAGAGATGTTCTGGGCTAGCAACACTATTTCTTCTGGCTCATCAAGGGTATGGTGTTGTGTTTTATTCCTGGACTGGAGAATTTCCACACCTTTCAAGATGATGCTGTTCTCAGCACCTCATACTCCAGCACTTGTGCGTGTACTGTAACATCAGTGCTTTTCACTTTCTTTCCTTTTTTTTTTTTAAAACCTCAAATATCCTAGCAAACAAGTAGGGTTTTTTCCCTCACAGAAGTTTATCAGAACTGAAGAGTCATCAGTTTCAACAGCCATTCATAATTTATTTATTTATTTTTTAACTTCCTTTGGTTTAGCAGCGCTCACCTTGTGCTAGTAAGTTATTGCCAAAGAGTATTTTATGCGAGGTGTAAATGATACTTCACAGTTAACTCCTCTCGGGGTGGAGGATGGGAGGCTACTTTGATCCATGTATCAAATAGCTTGTAGCTTTCGTTTCAAGGCAACGACAAATTAACTGAGATAAGAAAGCACATTCTCACCTAGAGATTTATTTAGCAAATAGAAATGGAAAAACAGAGTTCTACAGGCTTGATGCTTTTGCCCGCCCTTGTTAACAAGGATTATTTTCCCTTTAGCAAGCAATTATTAGGTAGATGAATGTATTCTCTTGCTGTTTGAGAAGATCTGTCGGAGTCTGATCCTTTATTCTTATGTTCACAGGAATATTTATGTGGGTTTTTCTGAGAAACTTCCTTTCTGTTTCTTCTGTCATCAGAAACAGCAGCAAATAGTGCTTTTTACATCTTCCTCAGATACTAATTGTCTGTTTCTTTCCTCAAATTAGTTTTACGTACTTCACTGACATCTGCAGAAGTTATTCCTGTTTTACACAATTATGAGTGAGAGGTGAATTAAATTCTTGGAAATAAAATTTTTGAAGCTGGGGAGAGTTATGAGACAGCAATTAAATTCATTTAAAATTTTAATTAAAATGTTGGCTTTCATATTATTCATTGTCTTGGCTACTTCGCAAGTCATTTAATTTCCATGTCTCTCCCCCCTCTTCCATTTTTATAGTCATAGGAATGATCCTAATATGTCCACTTGCCTTATAGAAACACTGTCAAGATTAATTTTTCTAGAACAATTATATTAATTAATTTCTAAGTCCCTTTTTTTTTTGTTCCCCCAGGAGATACTGTGCTTCCTTGCCTTTATTTCATTGTTCTAGTGGTGAGCATTGGAAATGGAGTGTCAGAAACAGATTACCAGTTGAGCAAAAGGAGACTACTTTTTGTTCATCACCGTCACATACTCATACCTGCATCTGTTATCTCTCAACTCACTGGTTACCAGCGCATCGCTTCCCACTGTACCAGGAGTCAGGGAATTTTAGTGATGTCCTTATTGTCGGGCATTCCTGGGGATTTTTCTTTCTAATGTCCTTCACGCAGAGATTCCTCCAGTATCCTGAAGGATGGACCCGTGGGATTGTAATTAGATTTTACTTGGTGATTTTGTTTCACTGGCTACACAAATAAAATAACATGAGCTATTGCTTTGCTGTAAACCCGAAGACATTGACCGGTACGCGATGGTATCGCCGACTGCTCGTTAGCTGATGTGCGCGCTTCATGCGGTGCCAGTCGTTGCGCTATTAAGTGAGCTTTAAAAATGGAAGTGCCTTTAATTTCCACTAGTCCCTGCGAGCTGCAATTAATCAGGGGCTGTTCTGAAAAATGCTAAAAGCTTTACTTTTGCACTTCCCACTTCTCCCTCCTTCCCTGGCTCCCAGCAGCTCCGTAGGGAATGAGGTCTGCTGAGAAGCAGAAGTGAGTCATTTCTCTCAGCAAGTGAAATATGCCTCCCATTTCTCCCAGTCTTCTGTTGAAGGATTTATTTTCAATTTCAGCAGGCATCTGCTGAACTTGAGAGCCTTTGGTTTCCAGCCTGCGCAGGGGTCTAGAAGGGCTCTCCGCGGTGTAAGCTCGAGTATGGCAGGGCTTTAAAAAGTGATCTGGAAGGAGGCTGCCGAAGTTAAAGTGATAACATTTCCTTTTTTTACAAGCAGGGTAAACTGCAAATCCAAAACCTGCCGTTGGCTGCAGCTTTAATCCAGTAAATGTCACTCAAAGCTGCATTTCTTCTTTTGCGTAAGGGATAGGCTCAGGTGAAAAAGAACCAACTTTTTCCACGTCAACTTTTGTACCACCAGAGGAAGGCTCTTCCTCAGCCTCAGGGATCCCAGCAAGCTGGGGGGTCAGGACAGGGAGGAGCCAAGGGAAGTGGCACAGGCCTAAACAGCTGCTAATTTCTCACCCACCCTGCCCACGGCTGGTGGGAATGACAGTCTTGTGGTCATTGAGATGTTGAGTTGAAGGTTGGGCTTGATGATCTTAGAGGTCTTTTGCAACCGTAATGATTCTATGATGATTCTATGTCTTGAGTCTACAGGGCCAGAGTCCAAGAGGTCTCGGCTCCCGACTCCTTCAGGGAAAAAGGTAAATCTAGATATAAAACCCCTGTTAGCCCTTCCCTTCTCTATGTGACTCTTCAGTAGTGTGTGAGTGCCTTGAATTTGTGGGAGTGATGGGTCTTGTGAGGAGTCGGTTGACTGGGAGGAAGAGGAATTTGGGCAGAGCAGTGTTTTATGCGCTGGTATGAACTGGAGGAGAACTCGCTGAAAAATGTGGGGTTTTGGGAACTGTGGTGACTGTCAGAGATACTTGAAGCAGTAGATTTCTTTCTGTCATGTGACGCTCACATGATGTTACACACTAGCCACGCCTCTTCTCCACCAGCATTACTTGGGAATTGAAGTGATACAAGGAGTTCAGGAAGGAAACCTTGATGTTTCAAGGACAGTACTAAACCTGCCATCTTTTTACCGACGTGCTCGATGATCCAGGTGTTTTACTAGTGGCAGTTCTGGAAGAACAGGCACATTATGTAGGTGACTCTGTGAAAACAGCGGGCGGTGTGGATGCCAGTGGGATAATAGCACTAGCTCTGTGTCTTAAGTATATAAAGGGAGAGATTTTTGAGCTCCAGTCAGTTGCTTGCAAACACATTAGTTACACTGTAATCAGTTCTTGTGTATTTTCATGATTAATTCTTACTCGTTGCTGAAGATCTCGTTAGGTTGGTTTGTTCTGATTTCCTTTTGAGAGGGATCAAAGTCATGGAATGGGCTGTATTTTTGAAAATAAAAGGGACACGAAGATATTTCCAAATGTCCAAAACTCAGACCCTGCTCTTCCTCTTTAGCTGCTTTTTCGAAGATTTTTAAACCGGTCTGTTTTTCCTCCTGCACTATCAGGTTGGTCTATCAGGCGTCATCCCCTAAATTGCCAATCAGGAGAATACATGCTGACTTGTCTGTGGACTGGACCATTAAGTGACTGGATCTACAGCTTTTGGAGGGGTTTCAACTCTTAGTAGCTGACCAGCTTTATTCCATACACCTCATAAAGATCAAGGCAAGGAACCTTCAGGTTTACCAATACTGGTGTTTGATATCTCACTGCAGTTATCTCCATGTAATAAATCTTTTTTTTAAAGTGGAATCCTAGTGTCAAACTGAGTCAGTGTTCAATATCACAGCGGAGGGAATATGTTCTTGTGAGAGCTAATGAGCTTGGCGTCAGTGACAATGGCTTTTGTGTTACAACTGCCTTGTCACTGGGGATTACAGTATGAGCCACGTAGATCCTGCTGTTCACTTGACATGAAATTTATGTTCGGTAATTCTCGAGGAAGCGTAGGTTACTGGAGTGCATAGTGAGAGTTCGGTTTTACGACTTGCCTAAGTAAGGGTTTACGCTTAATGGTTGCAGGTGCTGTCACAGGCTAGATCAGCACTCAGCTTCTGCTTGAGCACTTTTTTTATTAAGAAAGCCCAACCAAGCAAAACCAACACAAACCTCAAATGTAGCAAGGAGTTAATAACATCCCCCTGAGACAGCTGATTCCTTAGTAATGCTGATAAAGTCTGGTCACTGCTGCTGAGGGGTGAGAACCTGGATCCCCATTTTATATTTCTAAGATGATTAAAATCACCTTTTTAATGCATTTTGTATCCTGTTCCCTGCTCAGAGGGTGCAGAGATTTCTTTTGAAGTGCAAGAACTTAATAGATTTTTGGCTTGTTTTTCGTTAAGATATTTCCTAATGAATGATTCTTTGCTGAAAAGCCTCTGATAGAAGCGAAAACATTTATTTCGCGGTTTGTTTTTAATCCTGGGACCTGCTCCTTGCCCCGCGAAAGTTGTTTGCATACCCTCCACGCAGTGGAAGATTGACTCACCATCACCTTCTCATTGAGGTCAGTGGCTGCCTCTTGTTTCCATGCCGATGAACCCTCCGAGATTGGGGTCAGCGGGGACCAAACAGCCTTGGGAAGTGGGAGGATTCATTCATCTGCCAAGGGAATTGCAATGGAAAGCAACTGGGGACCAGTTAGTGATAAGTCAGCTCTACCACATGGTCAAAAGTACTGAGCTATTTGTTGACGTAAATCACATCTAACAGTGGTGTGTACGGAGATTTTTTTCTGCCTGTACATCCCATCCCCCCCCCCCTTTGTTTTTAAGTGAATTGTTGATTTTTGTTCAACACTTCAAAACTGAATGGGAGATATGAAACAGGTATCTCTCTGAAGGAGATATTTCTATGGAATTCAGAGAAAGAAAAAGAAATGCTAGGTTAAATCTGTGCTCACACTTGCCTTAATCCGGTGATTTCAGTGGAGTCCTTCTGTTCTCAGATGATCTGTGGAATAAACAGTGTTCCGTGTTGTGGATAACTCCGCTCAAAGCTGGGACATGCTGGTTTTAATAAAATGCATCTAATCCTTAGAGCCATTTAACATCTGGAAAGCAAGTTGTTAAAAACATAAAGCACATCTAATCCTGTGAGCTGCTCAGAGCCTAGAAGAGGAGCTTTTTCTTTATGGAGTGCTTTAAAGCCACAGCTAGGACATGAACTGCTGAGACATTTAGTTGGGTGCACTATTCAGGCTGTCAGGGTTGTCAACCAGGTGCTGGATGAAAAATTATGATAGCATTCCTACCACATTCTTCATCTTACATATGCATAGCTAATATACACTTAGAGACAAGGAGCGACAATGAGAGTAGAAATATAAAGCATTCTTTTTAAGAATACATAAATACAAAATGCAAGAATATATTAATATGTACAATGAAGATTTTCCCTTTGTCTATCTTATTCTCCTGGTTAATGAAAAGGACCTTAATCTTCTGAGCTCTATGTTGGTAATCTGTGAATTCTAAAAACCAGACCCATTAGTTGGCTTGCTGGCATGAGAGGTAAAAATTTAAAGGCCTTTGATTTGGCTTTATTAAGCAGTAGAATCAAAAGATGGTTCAGATTTTTTTTTCCTTTCCCTCAGATAATGCTAAGTAGAAGAGAAATAACATTTTGTTATATCATTAGCCTGTGCTTACACATATGTTGCTGTATTGGGCTGGTATTTCTCTAAAATGTATGCGTGAGAACCAGAATCACATGAAATATTTAGTTTTGAAAAGCTGTATTAGTGAAACTAAAATGTTTTTGTGATCTCCAGCTCCTTCAAGCTACTTATAGTCAAATTGGCAAGCTCAAATACCTAAGTCCTATCCCCAGCTTTTGCGAGGTGTCCGTGGTTTTGCAATATCACCTCATTAAATCTTTACAATATAAGCAGCCATATACAGACTTCTGAGTGAGTTCACACAGAACCTACTGGTGTGATTTTAACACACTACAGAGATATTTGAACCATTTCTCACCGGGGCTTTGAAACCCAAATAATCTGAACAAATACTTGGACAGATTTTCCAGTACATTTTAAAAGATGAGTTCTCTGTCATAAAGGTTAAAGGGACACTGATATTGGGACTAGATTGTACAGGCATCACCCTACATTGCTATAACCACAACAGTAATGCCGGCATGGCTGGTCTGAGTTTTATCTACCCAAGGAGATATCTTGACAGCTAATGAAGAGAGGCACTTGTGGAGGTGGCTTCTCAGTCCTACTTTAACTAAACAAAATGCTCCTTGGACTTGAAATCTTTCTCAATTGCTTAGGAGGGAGAGTTAAAATAACTAGGCTCACAATTCAGGAGATTTGTCATGTTCCTAAAAATAGGTAGGAGGAATATGGCCCGTAAAGATGAGTGAAGTGCCATCAGCCACATCAAATGCAGCAGACTTAACTTCCTTGGGAGTTAGGGCCCACTGGATCATTAAGGATATCCCCTCTTTCCCACTCTCTTTCCATCTTCTTTCCAGTGAGAATTTTTCCTTACTTCTCTGGGACCTTGAAGTTATGTTTTCATCTCTGCTGGCAGTGGCGGTGATGGGATTAGAAAGTACATTAATGGTTATTTCATTAGGCTGCGCAAATAAGATATTAAATAATGTTCTCTATTAAACCCGGTTATTAGCAAAAGCTTGCTCTAGTTAACTGATTTAATCAAATCTGTTAGGAATTTGTGTTCTTGTTTGTCCAAACATTCTCAGACAATCTGGTCAGAAAGTCAACTAATGAGCATTGGCTCCATTATACGAGAGCCTTTCTTCATTTTAAAAAAACAAAGTCAATTTGTGTCAGATTGGGTTTTGAAATGTGTTTGTGACCGTGGAATTTTTTACAACAGGAGACTAGAGGAGGGAATATCCAGAGCTTGACATCAGTGTTGCCACTGGTTTGCTAGGTGACCTTAGGCAAGTTGCTTTCCTCTGGAAGGTGTCTCTGAAAACAGTACTGTCAAATCTATGGTTGTCTCAAAGATGTATTAGCCATAGGTCCTAGGGAATAAAGAAAGTAGTTTATCTGTCAATCCTCAAAAGTCAACCTTGGTTCTGAAATTCAAGCAGGGTCTGAGTTGTTGTTGGTAGCTGAGCTACTGCAGGATGATTTAAACCCTTATTTGCACCCCTGCAAAGACTTTTGTATACAGGTCACGACTGTAAGTGTCCAAGAGAAGAGAGATGAGAAGGACTGTGTGCCTTTCCTCTTCCATTTTTTTTATTTGACTCCAGGAATTAGAGGAAAACCCTTAACTACATGCGGATGTGAAATGCCATGGGCTGCATTTTGCCCTGGCCAGAGTCAATGTGAATGTTGCTGTTATTCATCTCCTAGATGTGGGAAGACAGGCACAGACCTCTCTGGAGAGGTGCAGTTTAGCAAGTGCACTGAAACCGAAATGCTTGAAATTTCCTGTGTCTTTATGAAACGAAGTGACACCTTATTAGTTAGAAATCTGAATTGAAGTGTATGGCAACTTCACCATGGGTAAATGTTAGTTATTCGTTGTATGCAAGAGCTGATCGTTAATGCTGTCACGAGGTTAAGACATCAAGAAGCCATAAACTTGATGAGATGCAAGAAAAGGGATAATATACTTAATAACAAAAACTTCTGTGGTTGTATTAAGGAGGCTTTGTTCAACCAGGGCCATCTAGAACAAGACTGCCCAGGACTATGTCCATACAGCTTCTGAAAATCTTCAGGGATAGAGATTATTTCAATTAATTGTACAAGTACTAGTGAAATTACATCATAAATGGTGTTAGAACTGCTTGTGTTAGCTGTGGGATATCTAAGTACAGCCAGAGATAGTGGCCACAGCACAGATTAATTACACCAGTCTCTTTGCTGCTGCAAAAGCCAGGGTTTTCAGAACTAGAAATATCTATAATGCTGTTAAATGGAACCTTTTGCTCTTTGCTTTCTAGTAAACATTTAAAAACACACATCAAACTAGAGAAGTAATATAACTGAGCATGGTGATGGATTAAATGTTATTATACTGTAAATGGAAGGCACAGGCATGACCATAAGAAGGTGAACAGTGAATATAACCCTATAGCTTATACTGATGTCTACAACATGGCTTGTAGAATCTTCTTTCATAGCAATTTGGCTGTAGAGTTCACAAAATGTTCCTTCTCTCTGTTAAATGACTGAAAAAGCTTCATAGCCATGTCCGAACACGTTTGGAGCATTTAATGTACCACGTAGTCATCCCTCACTCTTCAAGTGGAGCAGGAATAACTTTTGACCACAGAGGATATAAGATAGAGGAATAAAAGGAGGCTTCATACTTGGTCTCATCAGCATATGTCAGAATCTGCGTTGCACTACATCTTCTCTTCCCCCTTCTCCAAGAAAACCCGTAGGCTGGAGTTCTCCAACGAGAAAAGATGTTGCACAGAGCAGAGTTTGTTTTCAGCTTTGATATTTTAAGACAAAAAACGTCTATGTTGATACATAGAAAAATACTGAAAGTCATCTTGTAGAGCCAAGCACTTAGGAATCCCAACTATATTTCTCTATGAAAGTTTATTTTTTACATTCTTCTGTGTGTGCATTATTTTCAGTTGCATGCTGACAAGAACTTGAAACGTGGTTGTCATAGTCCTCCCTCCTTCTGTAAACAGGTGGTACAGCTGAATTTGAAATGAAAAAGTTCCATTTTTCTATCATTTCCTTATTGTGGGTAGGATAAAATTACGATTTTATATAAACCCCCCTATATTCTAAGCATAAAAAAAGAAAAGACGTTTCTCTGCTACTAGGGCCCAATTTCCACTGATTATTGAGAGATATATGTTGAATTAGTATAGAAGGATGCTGCTGTATACTGGAAGAACAGAAAGGATTAATGAGACTTTTGGCTTTGTTTTGGCTAATTTTCTTTATCGTCTCCTCACCCTGGCGTCTTTCCTCTGAATATCTGCAATCATACGTAGGTTTTATGAAGATATTCCTGCCTTATCCTGATTTCAACTGGATCTTAGCTAAAAATGTTCTAACTTCCTCCATTAGTCTTCCCCATGCACTATGAACGGTCAATTCAGTGAGTGATCTTAGGAGAGAAAGGACCCCGAGGTTACTTCCAGAGACAGTCTTATTAGCGTATGGCATATTAGCTGCCCACAAGTCAATTTAATTCTTTCTGCTCATCTTGTACACGTTCTGTGTACAAACATAAACTGCCAGTTTCCACGTTTTCCTGCACAGTAACTTTGGTGAGATCTAAACGCAAACTGAACAACAACAAAAAGCCCCCAAGCCCCAAAAAACACAAGACCATTTTTAACATATATATCATGTCATTTAGCAGCCCCATTGATGGGAATTCTATGCTGCAAGAACATTGACTTTCTGCTACAGCAAAGATTAAATAGCATTAAGTAGAGTTTTTTGGCGCAGCTGAAGAGTAGTATTTCTTCTAGGAGTGATTAGCCTCAGGTTTTGTGCCACATATCTTCAGAGAGCTGAAAGGGATCTCACAGTGAGAAGTTTTAGCACCCTGTCTTTTCCAAGCCCAAGCACTTTATTGTTTAAAACCTCTAAAAAATGGAGGCGCTTAAAATCCTAATCCTTTCCCAACAATGAGATTATCTTTTGTTTTGTATACTGGGATTTTTAAAAATGTGAGCAACTTGCTTAGAAGGAATAAAGCTTTTGTGTGAAAGTTGTTAGGGAGTCCTGGAAGCTCGGAAATAATAAGCAACCTGATGTCTGGATTAATTCTAAAAGTAAAGTTTTGAGGGATGTCCACATCTTTGTTCAAGCGTATGCCACATCCTTACTTGTCTTCTGAAGAAGGTTACTTTCCACAGGTTTCTAGTTGCTGTTCCCCAGGGTACTCCAAAACCATCTGAAAGGGCTTGGTGTGTAGCACTGACACTAAAAGCAAGTTGAGAATTGGCTTTGGTTTCAAACTGGAGGAATTCTGTTGCAGAGAGGTTGAGAAGCAAGAGTGTGCTGGGAAGAGGCGGGGGGCAAGGGCCTTGCATATAAATTTTTCATTGTACTGAAGCTTTTATGGAATGAAAGAGAGACACCACCTGCTTCCTAGGCCTTGTGGAGGAGTTAGAGTTTGTGTTCGCGTACCATAAGTGAACAGTTTACAGCTGTTTTCTCTGTTGGATGATGTCCTCAGGGGAACCGTGTGATAGAAAAAGCAGGCAGGAGTTTATCTTGCCCAGTTTTTAATTTTATTCAGCGGGGTCAATCCTCAGAGGACCGTGACAATCGTGGGGATTAAGAGCGGATTTCCCCTGGCCCACAGTCACATCAGATTTCTGTGCCCACGGAGGTACTTTTCCCGCTGCTCGGCTGACAGGCTTTGCTCTCAGAGCTTCAGTTGCTTTCATGAGAAAGCTTCTGGCAAAGATTTCTGAACAGTCTATTGCTTCTCCTGACAAGGACAGAGGGAAAGCTTAAACACATCAGGAGGAAAATGGATCAGTAAAGTTGTTTTTGTGTGTGTCATTAAAACAAAGCAAAATGTGCCCCCTGAGGGGGTACGACATTCATAGGCACATGCGCTGATGCTTAGCAGGAAAGAACAGAAAACAGGATTTTACAGTAATATTGTGGCACGGTAAATACGTGATCTAGAATTCAAATAAACTGAAATTCGCTACTTATATGTTAGGGTGGTGTGTGTGCACTGCTTCAGCTGTGAAAACCAGTAATTTGGAAGTAAGGCCTGAACAGAGGACAACTCTCTTCAGTTCCTGTTTCATCCAGGGTTTTCCTCTTTCGTGCAGACCAAGACAGTTGGTCTGGTCTTAACTACATCTCTCTATGTTTAAAATGACTTAAGTGATCTCATCATAGGATAGAAATTAAAAATCCTCCAGTGTTTATTTGAGGTGCTCATATCTAATGGTGATGTAGGCTATTGAGGGGTTTGGATAAGAGAAAGTTTGAATAAGCCTTGAGTTTTAGTGCCTGTAGGTAGTGTATTTTCTTTGGGCATAAAAGTCTGTAATCAGTTAATGTTCCAGTCAAGACAAAATAGCTCATAAGTTTTTGTAGCTGACATCTTAAGCCAGTTATTCGTGGCTTAATGTTTCAAACTTAGGCCATGTCTGTGGATACTTCAGTATTACAAAAGCTACAGGCCTAAATGTGTTTAACTCTATTCCTTCTTCCCACCTCAGATAAACGCATCCCATTTTAGTTCGAAATTCCTTTTCGTGGAGGGCAGCTGATTGCCTTTGAGTGGATAAATGGTGTTTTGTCTGCCAAAAATAATGTGTAGACTTTCTTGAGCAGCTCTTGTACTCTGGAAAATAAAATGTTTCCATTGTTAGAAGTTGAGAGGTACCGCCAGTCCCTACAAACACTGCCAGACACGGAGTCGAGAGCATCATGTGACTGAACCTTGGCTCCACCAGAAACAAAAATACTCGCTCCCATCATCGGACCAGCTTCTAGCATTTTTATGTAGACCAATTTCTGATGTTGCAGGCCAACCCAAACAGTGAGTGAAAACTGAAAACTCAAAATTTGTAGCCTGTTTGGGTAAAACTAGACTGAGAGCAAGCCCGTTTTATCATCTCTTGGCCTAAACCCAGCTTCTTGTTCTGAACTGTTGCCACCAGTGACAGGCAGATTTAGTAGTCCCTTCCAGCCCTGTTTGACAACGTTAGTAACCAAACAACTTTAAGTGCTTTCTTCATCTAAAGACTAATAAGAAAAACTCTAGTAAAGACTAGTTTTAAATCCGGAAAGACTAGTAAGTAAAATTCCTTTTCACTACATTGTTTTGACTGAGTGTTTACTCAAATATGTCAGGTTTAGGAAAAAGATGTTTCATTAATATAATCATAACGATGTCCTCATTTACATTAAGCAGTCAGGACTGGCTCTAATGGATCGTACTTCATTGATTTTGGTTGTTTTTTTTAAACTCTCTTTGTTTCCATGAAGTCACTATGATGATTTTAAAACGATGCAATCAGACCATTCTTTCTGGTATTTGAATATTTATTCTGTTGATCTGAATTATTGAAAGCATCCTTTCTCCGAAGCATAATTTTTAATTCTCTTCAGTGGTGGTGTATCTTTAATAGGTACCGTAGCTGAGACATGCAATTATCCCATACAATAGCTGCAATGAAGTTTTGGTTTTTAGTGATGCCTTGTTAAAACTGCTTGGCTGACTGTTACATTACATCTGCAGGCTGC
>WEIS01038221.1:14582-30895 GCA_013389965.1 Todus mexicanus | reverse complement strand
TTTTTCTACCACATTCTTCGTGCTCCCCTTGTACCACACAAAGGTTGTTAACCGTCATATTGTGTTTGGGCTGACTGAGACTAATGTGGAAGTTTGATTGACATCAACCGTGGCGTGCATTAATAATATATTAGTTCCCTTAGTGCACGGTATCCTGATGTTTTGCTTGTATCAAGCCCACGCGGAAATAAGAGCAGTCCTCACGGCCTGCCTTTGACTGGCAGTTGGTCCAGGTTAGGATCAAAACAAGCTTGGAGCTCTAGCGCTGCTCTCCCAGCTCTTCTGGACAGCTGCATTAGCTCGCGCGTCCCTGTTGACAAGACCTTTGGGAACCAGGAAAATGTAGATACATTTCACTTTGCCTCGGAGAAGAGGAGAACATGTGGAGTAAGCATAAAAGAACAAAAGCCGCTGACATTCCTCACTGCGTCTTGAGACTGAGAGAATGAAAAATCCCCAAAGTGGTTGGTGGGTGCAAAGAAAGCGCCGCATTCTTGCCCAGATGCAGCAAAGCACAGATGCAGAGGTGGAAATGCAGCTGTTTAGTGGGACTTCTGACGTGGAGGAAGCCACGTCTCCTCTGCTTGAGAAGCTGAAGGAATGCTGCAGCTTGCAGCACGTGTGAGCCCTCCTGCCGCAGCCATCTGTTTGGCTCTCCTGCAGCTACGGGGGGAGGTAGATTTTGCTTCGCTGTGGTCGAATACAATCGATGCTTCGGTTCAGCGTTCAATTGCTCCTGCCAGTGGAGAGATTTATTACACCGGTTGAGCAGCCTGATGTTTTTACAGTTCTTGTAACAAAGCCGAGGAACTGTGTGTATCAGTGGAATCGGCGCTATGTGAGGTACTCAGAGCAGCAAAGCAATAAGCATGAAAAAAGGGGCTACTTGTCTTTGCAAGAGCCTCTGAGCCAAGCTTCAGCCAAGGAGCCTCGCTGCATGATTTAACGCCCTCATATTGCAAGCACATTTCTGGAGATTAGTTTGGCCCGGTGGATCACCCACGGTAGGAGCTCATCCGTTTTGGTGCAGCGACCTCTACGTTTATCAGGGAAGAGGCAGGGCACCTTTTCTGCTTGTGCGGTGTTGTGGGTTCTTTGGTAAACTGGAATCAGAGTGGGGGTTTCTCTTTCACAAGACAAAACGAAAGGGAGGGCAGAAACTGGGGAAGAGTTTTCATCACTGGTGGGTTTTTTCCCCTTTCAGTGGCGGAGGTAAGTGAGCACGTGCTGAAGAGTCTCGGTGCTGGTGGTAACGCTGTAACCCCACCTGGGAGACACTAGTGCAGTCTCTTTGTATGAACTCTCATGTTGTGCTGGATGCCCCATGAGCTGGCCTAGGATGAGGAGAACATTTCAAGTTTGATCTCTTTGACAGGCTTTTAAAGAAGGTTTTTCACCTCTGAGGACAGCATTGCAAATAAGTCTGTTCCTAAAAAGTAATGATAATATAACAGCTATAAAGCAATACCTTTTTTTCTTGTAAATGATAGCTTCTTGCACGAGTTACCATTCACAGGTTCATTCTTCTCCCTTTCTCCTTCTAAGGATTTGGGTCTCTGCTTAGGTACCCGGGATCATGGCACAGCCGTAACACTCTCAGCAGTGAGAGGGGCGAGAGCTGTGCCCGTGGGAAGGGGAGGAGCTGGGGGAAGCGGAGCCAAGACCGCAGTGGAGATGGGAATATAAAATAGAAGAATTTCCCAACTCCTTTTGGTCAGTGGAGTGCTACTCTGTCATCTGAAGGGTCTATGTATTCCTCAAAAGCCAAACCTCCTTGTGGAAGGTTGCGGTGTATTTGTGTGTCTGGGGGAGGAGGTTTATTGCTGTGATTTAATTCATCTGGCAAAGGTTACTCCACTTAAGCTGAGCTCCCGTGTCAGGAGAGCTGGTCCTGGTTCCTGACACGGATGTGCTGTCTGTGGAGGAGTAGGACCAGACGAACTCCCGTAGATCAGAAGACTTCTTTGGTCCTGTATTGATGGTCCTGGCCCTCTGCCATGCTAAAAAGCCTTTTTGCCATGATGAAACGATGAAGTGAAGTTTATTGTTGCCTAAAGACCAAACTATTTGAGTAAGGACCAGATCACAATGAATCACCGGAGACAATAGGAGGGCTTTTTTTGCTTTTAAAACGACTTTAAGTAGGAAGTGCTCTTTGTGCTCGTGCTAAATAAAACTTCTTTAAAGGATGTGTGAAGTTGTGCAAAACCAGGTGGTGTCCAAATGGGACCAAGAAATGCAAATGGCACAGCGTTGCGAGCACATCCCTTTAAAAGCCGTGGTCCCCGAGGTCTGCTCCGGAGGCCTCCGATATGGGAAGCCCGACTGTTACTTCTGCTGGTGCCAGGAATGAAACTTGAGCATACACTTTATGCACTTGCATCAAATGTGCTGAACTCGGTCCTGGCAGACTCGCAAGCTTTTATATGTGGCTGGAGAACAGATTGAAGCTGCCACTAAAACGCTGGAGTACAAAAGGTCGTTACTCATCGGTCCAGTCCACGTTCTTGCATGAGCTTTGTACTGGGAGGGTGGAGATAAGAAAGGGCTGGCAGATTCGCCTGCTGAAATCTGAATGTGTTTGCTGGTGTCACAAGACAGGGCATCTGGTTTGAAGCGTTATTCTCTCTCTTCCCTCCATTTCCTCCCCAACATGCTAAAATAGCTTTCTGTTATTCCCCCGCATTAGAAATCTCGGTGAACTGATCGACAGGTTTGTGGCTGATTTCAAGGCTCAAGGTCCCCCCAAGCCCAACGTGGACGAAGGAGGAGCCGTCCTGCCCAGCTGTGCCGACCTCTTTGTGTACTACAAGAAGTGCATGGTGCAGTGCTCCCAGCTCAGCACCGGCGAGCCCATGATAGCCCTGACCACCATATTCCAGAAGTACCTTCGGGAATACGCCTGGAAAATTCTATCTGGAAACCTGCCCAAGTGAGTTTCACTTCCCAAACGCTGCAGCACCGACTGATGAGACATTCCATTGAGGAGCAAATGCTTCACAAAGATCATTAATAAATACATTCTTGTGAATATTTATATTTCGCTGTCAAAGAAATCAGGTAGCAGTGATACGAGTAGATTTTCTTCATGATTTTCTCAAAAGTTTGGTTTGTTGCAGTGAGAAACAGCAAGAGACCAAATGGACAGTCCTGGCATTGTTTTTCTTTCAAGGGCCCCCGGAGGATAGCTTCATATTTGGCTCTGATTAGCAGTCAGATGTACAGTTTCTTGAGGTTCCTTTTGAAATGCCAGCTCCAGTCTCTTTAGAGAAGTCTGGCTTTCAGAATTACATTTAACTGCTGCTTGGGTAACCAGTTCATCCTGCAATTCTTAGCTCCCTTAGCTCAACATTTGACATATAATAATGTATCCTGAAGGTGGTTTTATTTGATGCTGAAGTGCTTACCTGGAATTTCCTCTGCTCTGTAACATTTTATATATTTATGACTAAAATAGGTAGCTGTAAATCCAGTGGAAATAAAGGAAATCATGAAGAGTTTACCCCAGCGTGGATAAGTGTGCAGGCTAAAGAACCTCTTTGAGATATTTCCAGCTTACAGATAATTTTGTATGCTATTTACCATCTTCAGTTTGTTTCCCTTGTAAACCTGGGAGCAGCAGCATGACTTTCTGAAACCAGTAAAATCTTTTACAGATGGAAGGGGAGAGGATTACATCCAGACAAGTGGAAAGATAAATTTAATGTGCATTCTCCGTCAGACCTCAGTTGCATTCTTTATGCACATTTTTTTCTGTGCGCTCCATTTTTGCTGTCCAAGATAAATATCACTGTCCTATTTTTTTAATGGATTTGGATTATAAGGAGTTTGAGAGGTAGGGAATTTCCTGACTCTAAACTGTTCTGTGTCTTCCTTTGTTGATACACGGCCATTAATCACTGGGAGGCAGTGGAAAGAACCCACGTCTTCTCTAATTTACTGCATCGATATCATCAGGTTTTAAAACAGGTTACCAAAGTTTCGAATGCATGTTGACATCTGTTTAGGGCTGAGAAGATAAATATGACAAGCTGCCTGATAGTTACGGAGATTTTTCTGTAAACTTTAATTAGATTTTGAGTAACAGGCAGTGGAGGTGAAGCTAGCTGGGAAAAGCTTTGTTCCACTTGCATTTTAATCTGTAAATGAGTTATACTTTGCCTGAAGACTTGGTAAAAAGTTCTGTTTGTCTTTCTAAAAGTTATTCCTTAACCAAAATAGCAGCAGCCGTGGGGTTGCTGTGACAAGGACACTGACCTGTATTGCACAGGGTGTTAGACTTGGTAGTCGTAAAGGCCGTTTGTGGCATTGAAATGTAGAAGTAATTTGCAACGTGTGTGTCTGTACACCTGAAAACTCACCGCTTTTGTCTTTTTGTCTTTCCCAGGACAACTAGCAGCAGCGGTGGGCTCACCATCACTAGTTTGCTGAAGGAAAAGGAAGGCTCCGAAGTGGCAAAGTTTACTTTAGAAGAGCTCTGCCTCATTTGCAGCATCCTGAGTACCGCCGAGTACTGCCTGGCCACCACCCAGCAGGTGAACTTTGCTCTGCAGAACCTCCAAGACAGGGCCCAGCAGCAGCCCCTCCCCTGACACGAAATGCTGGTCCCTCCTCAGGGACAGGCTGCTGTGGAGACTGCAAGAGTCACAACTACTAAAATATCCACGCTCCTGTCTTCTCCACGTAGCATCCTGTCTATTATTGAGCTCTACATTATTAAATCTATATTTCAAAGAAAGAAGAGTATTGAATTTGCTGTTTCTACCTGAGAAAAGTCATTTGCTTGTAATCTTGCTTTGCGGCATCAGTTTTGGATTCAATCCTTTCATATGTTACGTAAGTTGTTTTGGATTGGGGACCAAACTTTTTGGTTTTTTAAAGGCTCTTCTCGTGGTTCATGATCTCCTTTTTGTAAAACCAAGAAAAACAGTAATTCAAAAGAAGTTTAGGAAAATGCTTGCATGAAGTATTGGGGAGAGCTGGAGCAAAGAGAGGAGGTATTTACGCTGATCTGCTTTGCAGCCACAGTGCTTGTTACGTTCAGGTGCTTTCAAAATGCCGTAGGTTATTAGATGAGCTGTGATGTTTGGCCGTATCGAGGCCTCTCCACTGGTAGAACTGGCAATTCTCCTCCTCAGCAGTTTGGGCACAGATAGTGTGTTGAAAAACATCTTTATTAGCGGGACAGGTGCCACGGTGTTAAGCTAGTACGTTAGCATGTCATACTAGAGTTACACAGATGACCTTGGAGGTTTACCTCCTTGCAAACGCAGAGCCACCACAGGCCATCCTGGCAGATCAACATGTCTAAGCTCTCCAACGAGGAGAAGAGTTCCAGTGTTCAATAGCTGAGTTTTGGATATAGTCTGGGCACGGATTAGGCTTTAAGAAGCTGACTTTTCCAAGACAGAAGTTTTTAAGGATGGCCATTTCAAGTAAGAAGTCGGATCTTTCTATTGCTTCTTTTGTTTCTGAACAGTTGGAAGAGAAACTCAAAGAAAAAGTGGATGCGAGTCTAGTGGAGAGAATCAACCTGACCGGAGAGATGGACACATTCAGCATGTAAGTTCATCCTCCCAGAATATATCGAACATCCGGGTTTGTCAGCCAGATGGTGCTGGAGTAATACGAGCCCAAGATCCCAGTGTCACAGGACCCAGGCAGCAGCAGGACCCACCCAGACAGGCAGCCTCGCTGCAGGCATTTCCCTGGTGAAGAAATGGTCGTCCTTTGGCTAGTCTGAGAGCAGCAGTAGCACAGACTTCAGATGTAGCTGTTGCCCGTTGTCCCAGCCAAAGGAACGCGAGCACTGGAAAGGGGAAGGGAAAATAGTGAGTTTCCATTTGAAACATCATTTGCATCTTGGCAGCTCTGTGAGGTGGCTGTTACATTTCAAGAAAGGAAGCTATTTCAGTACATTCCTTCCTGCTTTAACTTCCCACTGTTAATCAGTAGCCTTGTCAGTATGATCAAATCCCATTTCAGATGACATAAAAGACTGGTCCAATCTTATATTTGGGCATTATAATTGAGAGAAGATTATCATTCATGAAAATAACTTTTCATGTAACGATGCTAAAAATACTCCCCTCTAACATCCTCTCTTCTCTGCCACTAACAAACAGATTGAATATTTTCTGAGAGAAGGAAATTGAGGCAAAAAAATAATTGGTTTGCCTCACATCAGGCAAATGAAAATCTTGGCAAACCTGGGAAAATAACCCCTATCACCAGCTCTCCTTCTCCCTAAAACTAATATTCAACCCAGATAGCAGCAAGATTTTTTTCCAGAAGGCTTCCTTCCTGTGATTCCTCCTCTCTTGCTCCAGTGGGCAGGATCCCACTGAGTCTCCATCCAGGTTTTCCACGTGGCCTCAGGCTCCATTCCAGGCTGCAGATACTCCCTTTCCTTTAGATATTTCTCAGGCCTTTTTAAGAGTGAATCCCTGACCAAAAGCTCGGGTTGCTGCATCCACTCAGCCAAAGCAAGAGAGGTAGCTGAGGAGTAGAAATAAAATACGCCACATGATGGGATGTTCTTAACATGGACACACCGAGGGTGAGTTTTGTGTTTTCTTGTGACCCATCTGGCAGGAGCCAACTACCTTGAGCTGCTGGTTGTTTTCCACTGTGGCTGCCTCACAAAGCAGTTGGTCGTAGGCAGCCAATACGACGTGCTTTGGAAATTGTTTAAATGTACAGTTCACGTTTGCTGCTTTGGACAGCTTTAAAGTTAAGCTGACAGGCCTGATGTATCTTTTAACAAAGGCTTTCTAATTGACTTTCAGTCTGTTCCAGTGTAGCCCTTTGTCCAATCTCCTGTCAGTGTAAGTCATTGCTATAAACCTCTCTGGCATTTACTCATTCAACATCAAAGAAGTGGTTCCTTCTGGGATTTGATGTCTAGTTAGGCACAGTCATAAAGAAAGTGATAAAACGTTGCTGTTTACACAGAAGTATTTCTTCCTTCGCAGAAAGGAGAGTCGGAACGACCCCAAATGTGTATAAAATGGTCCGCTTGGGGTTGGCTTTACCCCTGGGGTGGCTGAGAGTTTACTTTAGGAAATGTGGGAAAAATAACGAGTTCTTCTTAAAGCTCAAGAGAAGGAAAATTATTCTCATGTAAATCCAGAAATCCATGATTCTCACCCCCCTGCCCTATTGATCTGTTGTGAGATTATGGGCAGCGTTCAGAGACCCCTTGAAGGCCTGAAGCATCGAGCTCACTGTAGTAAGACCTGACTATACTAGACCTACACTGCTCATTTATGGCCTCGGCTTCCCGATCTCTCAGCTTCTGTGCATCTGTCAGGGATTGTATGAGGATTCATGAACTGCTGCTGGAGTGTTGTTATGTGCTGCCCGGGGCAAGGATTTGAAGTGGCTTTTAGCAGAACCAGGCTCCAAGCCCTCTTGGCATGTCACGATGCTTTGCGTTTGCAACACGCTTCTTGCTGCACCCTTACCCCTCCGCAGCAGGTGTTTGTTTTGAAGTGTGGATAAAGTTTTCTCTCCCTGTCTGCAATCATGATTTTTAGGTGAGAGCCTGTCCTCGGTGGCTCAGCTCCGGACACACTCCTGATGGGTGGAGACTGGTGATGAAGCTGCTGAGGGTTGTGTTTCAACTTGGTGGTGAACCACAACTCTTTCCTACAAGTCACTGAAAGCAGGTGCCCTGCAGGAGTCAGCAGTGCCCAAGAGACAGTTATTTCAGCCTGGCTCCCTTGCCATCGCTTGAGCTGGTGGAATCCCCCAAGGGAGCAAATCCTGTGGTGCCCAGCAGAAGCAGAGGCACCAGCAGAAATGGACACAGGCTTTTTTTATGCCAATGCAAGTTTCAGATCATGTAAAGTGAAGCCGGAAATCACTTCATCTCCCATACTAATTTTTTCCAATTAATTTTGGGTGAGTTTGCCTTTACAGAGGAATTAGTTGCTCTGAAGGAACAGTCTTTTACTTGGCATCCTGTTCCAGTCTTTATGTGCTAGAGCTTTAGCAAAGGGAATAGACAACTTCTGTGGGTCGTGGTGAAGAACAACACCCAGATCCCAGCAGCAGAATTAAGCGTGGGTGATACCATATCTTGAGGAGGAGGTGGATGCTTAAAATTATTTTGAATGGTGAACTCCAGAACTTCACAAAGAAGACGAGGGGGAGGAAAGATAGTTTGGGGAAGCATTGGTAAGATTTCTTACAGGTCTGCAATACCCATCTGTGAAATACCATCGTGAGAAAGAGCAAAAGTAAAATCCAGTTCTTAAATATATAATCCCGAAGTTGTAAACAGGCATCTGTGGCAGACTGAAAGTTCACACTATTTTTAAGAACTGTACTTAGTGAAACAGAGTCGCTTAAAACTCCTAGAAGAAGTTGTCGGTAAGGCGAGGCCTGGGTTACATGCCCCACAGGGTGGTCGGGGTTGCTGCAGACGATGTTTCTTGGCTGTTGTTTTAGGATCACTTGCACCTTTATGCACGTTGTAATCTGGTGCCATCAACTCTGCCTCTAAGCAATATCACGCTGTTTAAATGAAAAAAAGGAGGGGGGGAAATGTGTTTGATTAATGCGTCCTTTAGTCTGGTATATGTCTCAGAAAGGCAAACAGTGGATGGCAGCGATCCTAGACATAGTGTAAATAAGACATCTGCCTTGATCTTCTCAAATGGGAGACAGGTTTAGAACCCATACGGATGTGCTTTTTAAAATCTTCTTGTAAGTTTCTGTGAGTAGTAGAATATTGACTGTGGATAAGCGGAGAGATGATAGAATGTTAGTTTTATGCAGAGCGGATTAAATTTGAAGCCGAATCCCAGCCTGGGCTTGGCACTCAGGGGTTTCGCCTCTTCCTTATGCGAAGGTGGGGGTTACCCCAGCTGACACCTTTGGTCTCCAGCCTCTTCTGTGTCAGAACGGTGAAAGGTCGACTGTAAAGATGTCCTCCTTACACTAAAGCCTGTTGTGGAGCTCCCTGACGTACAGCGCAGAACTTCCTGGCTTTTTCTCAGTACAATCTCTAGCTGTACGTACTCACAGCAGAACGCTGCTGTCAGCTAGGAGGTGATTTTCCTCCTTTCCCAGTGCAATGCGCCAGTTCTGGCACAGTGTTGCCGAGTGTCGCTCTAAAACTCATGCTTGATTTATTATTTTTTTCGCAGTGTGATCTCCAACAGCATACAGCTGCTGGTGCAGGACCTGGATGCAGCCTGTGACCCTGCCCTGACCGCTATGAGCAAGGTAGGGGACGGATTTGTTTCGAGAAGAGGTTTCCTTGAGATCCACGTGGAGTTCTTGTTTGCTTTGATGGCTTGATTTCACTATTGGCATGTCCTTTTATGCTGCCTTGAGGCTTAGCCATCCATTGATTTCTTTTTGCTTCTTAGAGCAGCAATCTCTGTAGTTATAAATACATCCTTTGCTCCAAAACCTCTTAGAGCTTTCATTCTTCTGCAGCGCATTAAAACACGTGGATAATCAAATACTTTTAAGCATCTAAACCTTTGTCTTTCTCCTAATACCAGCGAGAGCCTTAAGATTGGGAAAAGTTTTCTTCTCACGAAATTTCAAATCCACCTTCTCGTTTGCTGTCCCCTCTGTGTTCTTTGACAAGGAATTTTACTGCGCTGCTTGGTTGCGGCCGTTAAATGGAGGTGCTCAAAGGGTGACATGGATCTGAGACGGAGCCCTCTTGCTTCTGCAATCCTCTCAAGGACATATGGTCCCATTCCTGGAGAGGCCCATGTGATTAGTGCTTCAGGATTTTGTTGCAAGTTACTCTGCTGGCTTTTATACGTTTGAAACTCAGAGCTGCCTTTGCTTGCCAAAGCCTTGTGAAAACCCAGACTGCGTTAGGTGGAGGTGAAGACAACAAAAGTGGATTGGAACTATTTTTTTGAAATTAGAATTATTAAACATAGAGCTCCGTTTTTGTAGGATCAACACGACGTCTCGCTGCCATGAATTTTAATAGCTTTCTGCTTTAGGATGTGTTCCAGCTGTAACTACCTCCGCCACCCCCAGCTAATATCTGAAGTGGAATGCAACTGGTAATAGAGCTTGTACATGGTCCAAATGAAAAGAGGGGGTTCATTTTTATTTTCCCAGTAAAATACCCCCCTTAGGAAGAGCTCAGCGCTTCAGGTGTTACGTGGGTGTCAGTTCCTCAGATCTCCTGAACCTACCTAGCGTAGTAGTACTTGAATCACTCTAGCTCGGGCTGTTTATACCCAAGTAAAACCACAACCTTGAGAAAGCAGCAGCTGGTGGGCCATTTATTTTTGTCTTTGGAACACTGGTAAAATGCAGCGCATGTGATGGGACTGCTGGTCTATAAACAAGTTAAGTGTTATGAAATTAGCTAAATAAATACTTGTCACTTGTGCACACATTGCACTGTTTGCATCAGACAGAGATGCTTTTATGGGATTTTTTCTAGACCCGGGTTTGGTGCGTGAGTCTTTTTTCCTTTCACTCTCCTCCTCCCTTTCCTTCAGGGCTGGGTTATTGCTCTGATGGTTGACTAAGAAGTGCATGTAACTATTTAAATGCAGAGTTAGTGTTTGGGCGTGTAAAATTTCAGTCTTTATCAAGGGAATAAAGACTGTGTGCCTGTTCCATTCCAGTTTTCCTGTACTGGGAAGGTGTGTCTGTCTCAAGACCCTTAATCCGTTAGGGCTCTTCCTTTGTTTAGCTTCTTTTCGTTTACTTCGCTCTGATGTCCTCCCGAGTCAACATTCCTGGTCCTTTGTTGGAGTCTAACTTTCTTTTTCTTTTTCTTGCAAAAATGTTCAGTAACTATAGAGGTAAATTAAGAAATACTTAAACCTCTAAAGCCATTTTGGCTGTCAGCCACCCTGAGAGATTTAACACGGAGAACAGTATCATAAATATTACTTTCAACTTGGGGATGGTGCTCAATTTCCCCGATTCTTTACCTTACGTGTTCTGGAAGAAACGGTAAATGACGAGAAGGCCCCATATTACAAAATTTGTAGGTGATAATCTTCAGTCAAACTTTACAACAGGTTTAGAAGAATTAAACACGACTGTGGGATGGGGAGCTGGGATGTGAGGTGGGAGAGGAACTCACCTTAAACCCCTGTTATCATACGCTGGATAACAAAGTGCTGTGAATGTGGAGTCCTGATCTGTAGCAGGCACTTAAGTTACCTGGAGCGCTTTATTTTTAATTATTGGGATAAGGGAACTGCTAATTTGCATGGGACATTTGTGCTCTAGTTAAGTTTATGGATTGCACTGGATAAGGCTTGATTTACTTGTTGACTTCAGCATCGATTTCTATGTAAAACTCTGCTTGGAAATGGGGCTGGGGGACATTTTAGTGACTCATTTCGATCCCTTGCTGGTTTTTTATATTTTGCTAAAACCTTTTGGCACAGCTGCAATTTCCTACTCCCTTACAGCCGAGTGGGCAACAGCAAGCGCTTAAACGTGGAGCTTTAATAGTCTCTCCAGCGCATACAAGGAAAACCCCAAGAGCGGAGCAATCGGAGCCGCCAGCTACTAATTAAAAGTCAGCGTGGGTGCGTTTTAGCCCTGAAATGAGGTGCAGCGTGCAGCAGCACGACCCAAAACTCAGGTCAGGAAACAACGGAGGCAGTTTCAAAGGCAGCTATATCTGCTGCCTGCAGCTCCCGCGGGCTTTCCTCTCCCTCCCACCTCTTCCTGCATGAGCGACACAAGGTCAAGGAGAAGGTGCTGGCCCAGCGGTTACGGATGCTCCCCATGCCCAGTCCGGAGCCTGTAACGATAAGCTGGCAGTGGGACGCTGCTGAGCACGGGGAGACTTGGAGACTTGGTTCATCCTCCAGGAAATCACAAAGCAACCCCCTTTGCTAGAGACCTTTGTCAGCGCTGGACATGGAGGAAGGACCTGGTGGTTCCTGCCACGCCACTCCCAGCTTTCTGGGGACCCACAGCCAGGCAAACCAAGGAGCACTCATGAGCCCTCTGCTGTGCCCAGAAGTAGTGCAGCTCTCGTTGTGTGCCAAACCACCCCAGTTTTGCTCAGGGGTACTCTCTTCTCCTCCCTTTATTAAGAAAGCTCCCTAAAATCTTGTCAATCCAGTGGTTTTGGTCGTGAAAACCATCTCGGAAGGTAGCACCAGGACTTCAAAGCCAAG
This sequence comes from Todus mexicanus, assembly GCA_013389965.1. Taxonomy (NCBI): domain Eukaryota; kingdom Metazoa; phylum Chordata; class Aves; order Coraciiformes; family Todidae; genus Todus; species Todus mexicanus. The sequence continues at coordinate 18,755 of WEIS01038221.1, read as the reverse complement.
TCCTGCCCTTGCTGGTGGCCGTCTCACCCCGTGTCACGCAGGTGCTTTCCGGGATGGCCCCGTGCGCGGGGTTCTCCCTTTGGCCAGCGAGCGCGAGGCCTCGCTGCTCCGCTGCTTCGGGCTCGTTTTCAGCTTGTGTATGTAAACTCTGTGGATATCCCAAGAAAAACATAGGACGGGGGAAAAAGAGGAATAAATTTAAAATGACAGGAACAAAGCTTTACCAGAAGAGTTGGGCTCATATTTCTTTTGATGACTTTTCAGTATGTGCTCTATGTCTTTCACTGGAGCTACTGGATGGTTGTTTTTTTTCGGGTGAAACACACCCACATTCACACACACACACACACACAGGGCTATTTTTACTGTTCGTGTTTTAAAGGGTTGGTTGTAAAGTATTGCTTTTGGAATGAAGGACCAGCGAAATGAGCAAGCTACTGTTTTATTGTTGTTGCAATAATTCAACTCAGCGGTCCCTTCCCACGTGCTGGCCGTTCCCGCTCCGTGGGGATGGGCTGTTGGTTGGGGATTGCTGGCTGTGGAGAAGAGCCAGCACTGGGAATGTGCGAGTCCACCAACCAGCAAGACAAGCGCAAAGTATTTTCTTCGGATGTGACAAGTACCGTGAGGAGTGGAAAAGCAATTGTGTCATGAGCAGCCTTCCAAATGAAAAGAAGACAGACTGAAAACCTGTAGAGTGGGTGATGAGGGAGAGATCCCTTCTAGCCACCAGGGTGGTGTGAGATGAGCAGGCTGGGAGTTGGTTGGTTTAAATAAAGACCTCTTTGGTAGGTCATATATAGACTCTCTCAGACACTGTGGTTTTCCAAAGAATTTGGCTTCTCTTCCCTGCTTAGGCTGCGTGTTTGGATGGAACTGAATCAGCTGGGTTGCAGTGGACAAAGTACCTATAATTAGATTAAAACCAGGAATAAAAAACTTTATGGGCAAAATCTCGAACTTGAGAAAACAAGCTTGAGGACAGACACCCCCTCAAAAGAAAGAGCTGATCTTCTGCATGTGCCCGGTTTCCCATCCTGATTTCCCATCTGTTTCCCTCCTGCTTCATCTCCAACATGAGGGACGGCATCTCCAAGCAGTGAGCTGGAGCACGTTGCAGGGTGCACAGTCCCTGTACAGTAGCTTTTCTGGGTGCTCCCGTTCCTCAGTGAGATGTTGTTTCGTACAGGGATGCTTGGCCAGGCCTTCCCCAATCCCCTCTTTGTTTTTCCACATGACTTAACGCCGTGTACTCCCTGCGTACTGCAAGTAAGGCTCAGAGAAGGTCAGAGGAGTCACACATCTGGCTCACAGGGGCTATTCCATTTCATTTCTGCTGATGGTAAATGAAAACAAAACGGGAGGTTGAGTAACTCTTGGTTTGTATTTTTTTTAATGTGTATTTGGGGTGAGCTGCAGTTGGCACCCTGACTTGTACACCAGGAGAGTTTTCGGTGTGAGCCTCGCTGGTGTAGAGCGCTTTGGACTTCAAGATTATTTCTACCTCTTCCATCTATCTGTCATCAGTCTCACCAGTATTAAAGTCTTGGCTGCCATACAGGAATCCAGACTTTGCAAGCTTGCAGATATTTTCTCAAATGCCTGTAATCAGGATTTATATGGGCACTTCATCCCGGCAAACTGGAAACTGTTAAATATTAAGGCAGCTTGGCGTGCTCCAAAAGCTTTTTCAGTCCTAGTGGTCCCCATTTGTTTAGGTTACCGGTCACGGTCTCGCTCTGCTCTGGTGCAGAAAGGGCCTTTCTGGGATTTCTTTGTGGAAGGGTGTGCTCAAGTTCAGTATAGTGACGAAGAACTTGACCTTGGTGGCAAATTGCAGAGGCAGTCCCTTGATGATTCCTTAGAGATCTTTTGGCAGGAAGTCTGTACAGTTTTTCTTACCTATTGCTTGAATCTTAATGAATCGAACAGTCGTCTTGGTTTTGTTTTTTCCCCTTTGTGCAGATGCAGTGGCAGAACGTGGAACACGTTGGTGACCAGAGTCCTTATGTCACCTCAGTGATTCTCCACATTAAACAGAACGTCCCCATTATCCGCGACAACCTGGCCTCCACGAGGAAGTATTTCACCCAGTTCTGTATCAAATTCGCAAAGTAAGTTACCAACACAACACTGGGCTTACTGAAGTCGCTGGTTCTAACTAACCTCTCTGTACCTCATCATCTGTTTGCTTTTGTTGTGTGCAGCATGAGGGGTTCTTAGTGTCTGGGTGAAGACCCTCTCCATGCAAGGAGACCACAGAGGGAGGTGGGGTAGGGCAGCAAACACCAGCAGCTGCTCGTAAGGTTAAAAGATAATCCAGTTTCTTGTCTCAAGCTTCCTGCTGAGGCAGATTTTCTCAGGTATTTGCGTTGATTGGTTCCTCCTTACGTGCCTAAACCATCCCATAGAATATTCTGATGATCACTGTCTCCTGTTTGCAAGTACAGAATGTTTGAGATTAGACATCTTTAAAATACTTTCAGCATCTGAATGTAAACACGACTCTTGTTATTGGAGCCTATTTCCCTTCCAGTGATAAGAGGCTGCGGTGCTTGCAGATATGGAGAAATTTGGTGCATCGTTCACCTCCAGACTATTTTTATAATAGCTATAGCAGTGGAAGGAGGGAATGTGTGAGGAGTATATTCTACCTTCACATTCTAAAAGCTGCTTTTCTGTGTAAAAATAGTTCAGCAAGGAGGGGAAATACAGATTCAGATTTGGGGGGATGTTACAAGGGTCTTCCTGTCAAGTCGCTTAAAGTCGAGCAGCGTGAAAGAACTGGGAGGTGAGACAGAAATACCCCTTGCCTCTGGGTTCAGGGTCGAGGGTGCATCTCTCCAGCATCTCTTGGATATCCAAACTTGGAAGCTGTGTGTCTGAAACAAAAATTCAGCTCTTTGGGAAGATAGTTTGAACTCTTCTCTGCTCGTCTGTGGCCAGCTGAGCTTTGCACACCGATGCCCCAAGAAAAATCCTCGGGAGGACTCTGCCAATTGTAGCTGCTGCTTTTGGTGTTGCATGTGACTGTGCTGGTGGACTTGGGAGCGGTACCCTGCAGATCGTGTGTCACTCTAAAATACCTTAACGGTTCATTCATCTGTAATAAGCTAATCATCCTGAAATAAACTGGATGGCCTGGCAGTTACTGTGCGGGTTGGAGAGCGGAGCTTCAGCTCCACTTCAGCAGGGAAGGATGCCGCCGGCTCTCCTGAGAACCGTTCGCTTTCGCAGCGGGGAGCCTGGCCTGAGAGTTTCATTCCCCCTTTCTTTTCTATCTCAGGGTACTCATTAGTTTGCATTAAGGAGCAGTTACTGATAAATCATGTTATGACGTTGCCCATAATCGCTGTTTGAAATGCTGTGTCGGTGAAAATTTATTGCACTTAAGCCTTCTGTGTGGTTACGCTTGAATTTTATATCGCTAACATGGTGATAAATAAAAAAAAACCCCATTTACTCAGCTGTTCACAGCACACTCTTAATACCTCAGCTTAGTTGCCTCCCTTTTAACTTTATTGCTAAGCACATACCAAGTAAACTCCGGATAAAATACCCAGCGCTCCCATTTGAGAAAAGTTCACATCTAAGCCCAGTGCCTTCATCACGCCGGGATCCGTAGAAGAGCACAGAAACCTCCAGAGCTGCCGTTCCACTTCAAAACCTTTTAAAGACAGCGACAGCTCCGATCCGCAGCACGTTAAAATTAAGACACACACGCTCCTGAATTCACCACGCCGTGGATCAGGCGTAGGAGTGANCACACGCTCCTGAATTCACCACGCCGTGGATCAGGCGTAGGAGTGACAATTTGATTCCCGAAGGTTGTTTTTGCTGGCTTGTATTTAGAGACTTTCTGGACGACTTGGTTTTAAGGAGAACTAGCCCAGGGGTAAGGGCTTACTGATCTACTTCAGATACTTTTGACGCGTTAATGTGTACAAATATTGGTTATTTCTGAAGCTCGGAGTGCTTATGGAATATGCTGGCCTGCCCAGGATAAATACCTGGCTGTTTGTGCGCTCCACAATGCAGCAAGTCCTTTTAGCAAGCGTTGTGCTTCTCTGTATGTTAATTCCTGTATCTTTTTGAGCTGCCAGCCACTTCTCTGTTCTAACGGGTTGCCTAAAGCGCTCGTGTTGAGTTACAGGACCACAGGGGAGAAGGCAT
>WEIS01038221.1:0-13714 GCA_013389965.1 Todus mexicanus | reverse complement strand
TAATCTCTGCTGCGATGCCTTCCTGCAAGAGGATACAGGGCTTGTTTTCCTCCTCTTATTTACATTTTGTTGCCAAGGTTGTTTCTCTGATGGCCAAATTCAGTGTTTGGGGCAGTCCAGTAGCTGGTTTTCAATAGTAGTTTGAAATCGTTCTCCTTGACGCCTCTCCAGGAAAGGATGATTCACTGAGAGAGGTCGTGGCTGTGCCTGAAGGAAGGGGAAGGGAAGGAGCCTTCGCTTGGAAGGGCTCTTCCTTGAACCTTTTTTGTGATTTGCTTAGCAGCTTGGCACGCTCTGTGCCTGAGTTATGCTTTTGTCGTTCTTCCATGAGAAAGGGTGAAAAATAAATGTCCTGGCTTGGAAAACAGGTNGGGGAAGGGAAGGAGCCTTCGCTTGGAAGGGCTCTTCCTTGAACCTTTTTTGTGATTTGCTTAGCAGCTTGGCACGCTCTGTGCCTGAGTTATGCTTTTGTCGTTCTTCCATGAGAAAGGGTGAAAAATAAATGTCCTGGCTTGGAAAACAGGTGGCAGGACAAACAAGATGCTGTCCATGCTCCTTGCTTCGTGGGAAGGAAACAAATCGCTTGACAGATGCGAGGGGGAAACCATGCTGAATTTAGATCATCACCATAAGTGGTGCCTCATTCAAAAGGACAGAAAACAGACGACTTATATGAACTTAAGGACAGAGCCATTAAAATCTTAAGGCCTGCCACTAGGTCATGGGGAAGGTCCTGGAAACCTGAGCCTTGGAGGCATTCAGCCAAAGCGGGCCATGTGAAAGAAGCAGGGTATGTTCAAAAACAAGGCGAGCAGTGTGGTCCTGACAGATGGAGTTTGTGTTGCTCACGCCTTCTCCTCACGTCCAACTCCCAAGTTTTCCTGGTGCTGCAGCTCAGTAGAGTAGGTGGGGCAGGAGCTTGTCTTGCAGGTGCTCATGCAGCGCTTCTGCTAGAAGGGAGCATTTGCTTCTCCACTGAAGAACGAAACTACCACAAAGCCCGAAATCAAAAAGCAAAAACCCAAGACCGACACTGATGCTCTGGAGTACGTTGTCCAAGGTGGCAAATATTTGGCTTCTACCTTTGCCAAACTCTCCCTGGCTGAGTGTCTGTAACCTAGTGACTTTTCTCAGTCTGCAGTCCACGTTAGTAAAATCAAGTAATGGTGTTTTCCTTTTCACAAAACTTTTTCTTGTCTTGATTGTGTTGGCCAGAAGCTTTCTGGAAGAGTGCCTTTCTGTGTGAGTGTCCAGGGCCCAGCAGACCTCCAGCCTTGGCCGGACCTCAAGTTCCGTGTGTAATATGCATGTTATGGAATTACTTGTATGCAGTAAAATGTAGGTTCTGGATGCAATCAAGATACTTCCACTCTGTGAAGAGCTTATACTAATCCTGGCGTGTTGCTGGTTTTATTAAGTACAATAGTTTGTTTGCGTGGTTTTGACCTTGTCCTGTAATACTTCATATATAATTTATAGCAATTTATTTACATAGAGAACATGTGCAGCTCCTCACTTAACTTTGGGATCAGCGTGGATTGAAGCAGAATAACTGTACCTAGAGCTTTGAGTTCGTTTCTTTAGGGTTATGAGGTTTTTTATTTAGTATACTTAATGTGTCTGGAATCAGCTTGCGAGCCAGGCACTTAGAGGATCTTTGTGGAAAGCCGTCCTGGTTTGGTTTTGCATGCTTTGCTACTACAGAAGACTGTGTGACTCCAAATGCTCACATGTGATTGTGTCATTTTGTGTCTCTTCTCCGCAGCTCCTTCATTCCCAAGTTCATTAACCATCTCTTCAAGTGCAAACCTATTAGCATGGTGGGCGCGGAACAGGTGAGGACGCTGAATTGTTACCGCTCTTTGACAGGAGCCTCTGTCCCCGAGTTGCACGTGGCTGGGGCGTGCAGGGTATTTATTGCTCTGGGATCATGGGTGCAGCTGCAGGGCTGGGATCCTCCTTCTCCCACCCCTGCCCAAGGGCTGGGACCCCACTACTCTGTAAGGCTGAGGTTTGGCTGAGGCAGGCTTTCAGCCATCCCCTCACATACAGCTGCTCCCCTGTGGGCTGATTAAAAAAAAAATTTAAAAGCAGAATTGTCCCTAATGGGACTGCCGTGAACTTCAAAACGATGCCTTAAAAGCTGCTTGGGTTTTAGGCATCAAAGATGCGTTCTGAGCTCTGTGCGTCTGCAAAATGAAATAGGAGCTTTACATCAAAACCTTCCTCTTCCTTAATGGAAAGCAAATGAGCGAAGCGTGGTTCCTGCTCGTCTTGTGCGATGAGCAATAACCTGAGAGTGATTAAATGGAGGCTTTTTTTTTTTTTTTAAAAATAAGTGTCTAAAGTGATTAACCGCTTCCCAGCAGTGGGCTTGTGTCTGATGTTAAAAGGTTTAAATATTACTGTTTTGAAATGACAGGCTCAAATTGCTTCTTTAAAGCAGACCGGGAAGGTTTTTATTAACGTGATTCACAGTGACTATATCTCATTAGAAGTGGGACATACCTTCCTGGGGTTGGATGTGCAGAGGTCTTCAGAAGCTGATCTCCTCTATCTCTGTAGTGTATCGGTCCTCAATTGCCTTCACATTGTTTGAACGCTCTCCTGGTCACCCACTAGCATCTTTCCACACCCGTTTCTTTCCGCTGGTGCAAGTGTTGCTGTGGAATATGCTTCCCCAGCCTTTCTGGTCCTAAATGTGGCTTTTTCTGCTGTTTGCTAATAATTGCGTTTGAAATCCAGACACCGGGATAGTATTTGTGTAAGTTTTCAGCCCGAGGAGTGAGATCTGTGGATGAGGTTTCACTTTCTGTGTTTGTTTCTCTGACTTAACAATTCTCTGTCTCCGCAAGCCTTGGCGGTGAGTTAGCAATGCCAGGGACCTGGAATGGATAACGGGGGGAACAGGGTGAGGGGACAGAGCCTGCAAGTGCTGCGTCTGTGGGAAAAAACTTCTGTTAGACATGAAAGAGTTTATATGGGAAAGGCACAAATTGCCCAACCGTGGAAAAATCTTCCGTCCATGGGATCCCTTGGAGAAACACTATGACAGCCTGAGCCGACGTCAGGCTCCAGCAGCTCCAGGGTGCACAGAGCTGCTCATTTGTGCTGTGGTTTCCTGGCTTCCCGGGATGAGATTGATGGCATCGGTTCATCTCATGCAAACCATGAAACCAGCAGCACACAGCAATGATACACGACCGCAGATAACAGGGTCCAGATTTGAACTGGCGTGACCCATCGCCCCTCCTCCTCTTCCTCCTCCTCAGCTCTGTCCTTTGTATTTGAGCAGAATTCCCACGTGTGCTGAGAGCCGGGCCATAAATGTTTATATTGTTTGTGGTGATTGCTGGGGGGGGTTCTGCAGAGCCCATAACACCGTGTGTCCAGAAGGAGCTTCCACCTGCTCCTGAGAGCCCTTTTGCAGGAAATGCTGGGGCTGTGCCGACAGCCCAGCGGGATTTGACACTCGCTGCTCTCTAAATACATTGTGCTCCTCTTCCTCTAGTCTGATTTCAGATTTCTGTCCTTCACTGGTCTTGTCTCACCTCTTCAAACATCCCTCACGCAATCAGGAGAGCGCCGTATTTGGGGTAATTTGGTCTAAGAAACCCTAACCCACAGCCTTTTGTCATCAGACAGTGTTTGTCTGTCTGGGCTGAATTTCATGGGTGCTGCTTATTTAGCCACTGGCCTAGTGAAAACCAACATAGAGACTGCAGGTTTCAGCGTACCAGTGAGCGCAGGATGTCGAGCAGTTCTCAGCGTAGCTGTGTTGTTGTGGTTTTCCTTTTAAAGGAAAAAAAAAATCAAGTAGTAGGGTAGGTGCAGCAAACCTGATGCAGTGGGTGGTTGGGAGCAGGAGGAAGCTTGGTGTTAATTCATTTGCCTTCGGTACCTAAATAATGCTACGGCCTCAGGTAATGGAGATTGTTTCACTTGATGCTGTTGAAGGGAAGAGAATGGGAAATCCATGTCTTAAGGGCAGGTGTTGAGCTGCTATAAGTCATTTCAAGGCAGCAGAGCAGGGTTCTATTAAAATCAAAGGCGCTGATACGTAGCTACAGGTGACCACGTCTCCTTGAAGTGTCATGATGTGGGTCAGTCCCTCCTGTTCCTAGTCCAATTACCGGGTCTTTTTCCAATGTGGGAAGTGTTAAACTTCTGAGGATGTTGGATTATAGCAGCTAACTCAGCTTGGGATAAAGGACCTGAATAACAGGCTGTGATTAACTCTTGCAGCTGCTGCTGGACACGCACTCTCTGAAGATGGTTCTCCTGGATCTGCCCTCCATTGGGTCCCAAGTGGTGAGGAAGGCTCCTGCCAGCTACACAAAGATAGTGGTGAAAGGCATGACTCGGGCTGAAATGATCCTGAAGGTAACTCAAGACTTTTGATAACCTGCCAGCCAGACTGCTGGACTGGGAATCAGAGCGAGCAAATTCCAGGGGGCCCTTCCTTTGAATGCGGCAATCTGCAATTGCACATGAACGTATGCGAGCTTGTCCGGGTGCGCTGCCAGCTGTTCCACAGAACGGCCTTATTCGCCTTGCGTTTGCCCCCACTCTCTTTTAATAGCACGTTTGAGTCTTCATCCCCATTTTTCAAGGTAACCACGGGCTCAAGTTCTGCCTGCTAGGAGAGTTTGGGGCACCAGAATCCCTCAGGAGCTTGTGAAAATCAGAGCTAGCATCCGTAAGCGTCTGCCGCAGGGCAAACCCTTCAGTTCAGGTTACTCCAGGCCTTTGTGCCGACTCCATCACGCAGGGGAGCCAAGCCGTGCTTGAGTCACCTGTTTACTGTCTAGTGTAACAGCCAGTGCAAACATGTCTGGGTTACTGTATTCACCAGAGTCCTTTTTCATTTTCCAGACCTGGTGCCTGGAAAATGACCCAAAACCAGCGTGTTGTCTTCATAAAAAGTAACAAGCAAAGCAAACTCCCCTTCCCCCGCTGTTGCTGGAGTAAGAAGTTAGGTTTGATCAATCCCAGGAGAAGCCATGGGAGATGTGCAGTTGTACCGTCCTGGGTAGTGGGATTGTTCCCCACTCACCAGCGATGCTCTGAAGATGTTCCTGTGAGGGAATTAGTGGGACGTGGGGTCAGGCAGCTGCCAGCCAGAGCCTCCTGTGAACCTCAGCCAAGGCCAGGAGGGGGTGTGGAGCCCGCGCTCCTCTCCGTGCTTGCTGCTGCGGCTCAGTGTGGCTCTGCTCCTGTTCCCAAGGGAATGTCACAGCTGAGGTTGCATTTGGAATTCCGAAATCAGTTCTGCAGTTCCAGACTTTCGGAGGAAGGTGACTGAGAGGTTAGTAGATAGATTAAAGCAAGCCTAAGTTTTCTTAGAAATGACCTGCAGAAAACCAGGCGGGTTTGTCAATTATAGTGACTGAATAGATCACCCTGAGTCTAGGTAACCCACACACAGCGTGTGGGGCTGGTGCTGGCACCCATCTCTTGGGTTTGGGGGAGAAAAAGTGGCTCTCAGAAGTGCCTGCTCCCAGTGGACCACCAGTATTTCTGTGGGAGAGTTTCCTTGCAGGACCCCAGAGCTGACTGATCATCTCTGGCCATTCTGTTTGCTGTCTGGCTTGTCTGTGTTTATCAGTGCTCAGGCTCTCTCTGCTCTTCCCAGATAGTACATTAAAGAGTCGTTTCCCCAGTTGCTATTCCACCCCATCAGAAGCACAGGCCAAGACACTCCTCGGTGTTTTCAGGGCTCTCCTCCCTAGTACGGAGTTGGTTCAGAAGCGGTGCCTCCATTCTATACAATACCTACAGTCACGCTCAGATTTATACTGGTGCTGCTAATTCAGTAGGAGCATCATTAAGCTCATGGATGGCCCGAACAAATTAATTCAGCGAAACCCTGCAAAGCAGAGCTGCAGGCGGGGAGGAGGGCGTCAGGGCACGCACATCCCGCGGAGCTCTTGCCTTTCTCCTCTGGCTACGCCGTCTGAAGTTCCAGCTTTTCATCTTGGCAGAAGATTTTTACAAGGGCTGTAAATTAAGGCTTTCGAAGTGTATACACGGCTATGATGTTTCATCGGTCTGAAGTGCAGGGAGAGAAAGAAACGTCTCGGTGATAGAATACGGCGAGGGGTGAGCTGGGTCAGTGGAAACATATGGAAACGTTTTCAGAGACAGGGAAGAGTCTGGTCCTGCGCTGTTTCTGCCCTGCGTGCGCGCACACGGTCACACACACGCTTCCCCAGAAAGGTGGGTTTGCTGCCCAGCATTATCGAAAATGTGTTCTCCGTCGAGCTCGCTGCTTATGTAAGGAAAATACAACAATGAATAAGCATCTTCCAGCTTCAAGGGTATTTTAATTTTTTTTCCTGACTCGACGATTACTGGGACTAAGAGGATGTGAGTTCCAGAGGCAGATGGCAGCAGGGGGTTCACGTGCAGCATCCCAGGCTCTCCAGAAGAGCTGCACCCTTCTCTTTACTCACCTTTACCTCTCAATTATTAGAAGCACATGCAGCCAGTTTCTTGTTCCTTCAGCATCTCATTTTAGGAGAAGCCAGTCCCAGTGTCATTCGTGTGCCTGAGTTGACTGAGCACTGGCTTTAACTCCTAGAACTTGTGTGATCTCTCTTTTTTCTTGTCTTGGCAGGTGGTTATGGCTCCGCACGAGCCCCCGGTTGTATTTGTCGACAATTACATCAAGCTCCTTGCTGACTGCAGCACCGACACTTTCCAGAAGATACTAGACATGAAGGTTAGAACCTGTCCCACAGAGTTTCTGCTCGTCCCCTAGCGCCGCATTGAGATTGTTGGTGACTTTTTTTCGGTAGAAATACAGCGGGGTTTGGGAGCGGGGAAAAGCATTTCTGAGGCAAGTGTATCCGCTGGACTCGGAGAGTGTGTAGAGTCGCTACTGAAGAGTGGCTTTTGAGTTGACTTCACATGCTCATAGCTGCTCTGGCTCCTGGGGCTGAGCTTAGTTGTCTTGGGGATCATCCAGAGGTCTACATACACTTCTTGGTGGGTGATCAAAAGGTCGAGGTTTGAAATGAGCTCTCCTACAGCTCTTCTCTTGCATGCCTGCTCCCAGATCAGTGAAGTCTAACCCTCTTTCTTCGCTGTTGTTTGCTCCTGCAGGGCCTGAAGAGGAGCGAGCAAAGCAGCATGCTGGACCTTTTCCGCCTGCGCCTCCCAGCTCCCCCCTCCGGGGTGGAGAACACCGGCTCCCTCTCGCTGAGCGCTCCTACGCCCGAGCAGGAGTCCTCGCGGATACGGAAACTGGAGAAACTCATCAAAAAAAGACTCTAAGTGAGCAGAAGGAAACCCCGTTGCTCAGAACTAGTTGCAGTGACTGGGAGCAAAGCTCATCAGACTTATTATTTACAGTTTGCTGCTGAAAAATCCGTGTCCCGTCACTCCCGTCCCCTATTAACCATCTTGCGCTGTGGTGCTGCATCTCCGTTCAGACCAAGGGAGAATCTGACCGAGGTGGTTGCCCTTAGACAGCTTAGCAGGAGCGAAACCCAGGGCCTTGCTAGATCCACATGGTGGAGAAAATGAGAGGTACCTGGAAGTCAGCAGCTACAAAACCAGTTGAGGTGGATTCAGAGAATATCTGGCTGTGATATTCTTGGTGTCCCAGTCTTCAACCTGGCTGAGCTCCTGCTGCAGCTCTAAGGATTTTCCCTGAGAGTTCGGCATCGCTGCTGGCTCCCCGTTGCAGAGCTGTTCCTCTGTTTCATTATTTATTGCAGTGGTGGGGACCAAGCCCAAACCGCCACCTCCACCAAAGTATCCCCAACCGTCTAACAGCTGGGATCCTGGCACCTGCAGCTCCACTGAATGAAGGAGATGCCCAGGAGAGAACCCCAAAGCAATTTCTCCCCTTGTGCATAAACCAGCACTAAAGCAGCGAGGCTGCTCCTTCTCAGAAACAGGAGGAAAGGGCTGAATTAATTCCTTCTGCACCTTGGCAAACCTCCTGCCAACCCGCCTGCAGCCTCAGTCACCGTTGCAGCTTGAGGGCCAAGCCCCAGACATCTGCAGAGCCCATCTCCAGCTGCTTGTTGTTTCTCGTGTGTGCTGGACTCGCCCACAGTCCCCAGTGGGAGTTCCCGTACTTCGTCTTGTCCTCTCTCCACAAAGGGCCATTCATGGAGCATGTGTCAAACAGCACCAGCCGGTGTGTCCCGAGCAGGGGTGTGCCCCTTTGGCACCTTTGCTGCCCTGCAAGGAGAGAGAAATCTTGGCTTTAACAGGGAGCTGGGGCTTCTTCCCAGGGCAGGACGCTTAAACCAGCCTGAAACTTTGAGCACCTTCCTCTCCTCCTCCTCCTCCTTTGAGCTTTAGCTTGCACCAGTGCAGAGAGGAGGAGAACCAGAGGTGAAATATTTCGGGTAACCACTTCTTAGGGGGCCAGCTCCTGCTGATGCCCAGCCCCAGAGCCCAGCACGGAGCGGGGTTGGGCTCGGCGGATCCCTGCCCCCTGCCCGCTGTGTCAGCTTCTCAGAGTCTCAGTGCAGGGAGACGTCACTTCATCGATAGCAAGGCTGGATTTCTTCCCCAACTCTTCTGTACCCTTTTTGGGGATCTTTGAAGGCATAAGCCGTGAGCGATTGAACGTCGTGTGGGTTTAGGGGCAGATTGACCAGTCGTGCCTGCTTTACTTTAACTCAAGCTTCACTGGCGTGTGCAGGAAGGAGAGCTCCTGCACCGGTGTGGCAGGTGAGGAGCGGTCGTGCTGTCAGATGCCTTCTTGGGAGGGTCGCGCTCTCCACCAGATCAAGTTAGGGCCTTAAAATGATATTTATTAGGGGCTGTGCTCACTGGGGACTGTCGTTCTCGCTGCTGCACATCTGGGAGGGAGGAATCAGACCCGCTCCAGGAAAATGAGCTTTGGCCACCCAGACCCTGAGCTTCACTGGAACCAGGGAGGGAGGAGGTGAGATAGGAAATCCCCAACGGGCAGAACCTGGGCTCAGGCTGCGTCTGCCTGTTCGTGCATCAGCGCTGTCCTCTCTTGGGGTCCCTCACCCCCTGTCTGTGGGAGGGCAGATTTGATGCCTGGCTGGTAAAATGCCATCCTCCTTTCGCACAGCCGGCAGGTGAGCCAGCGCTTCAACAGGCAGGAGTTGGTCACAGGATTCGAGCGGGAAGAATAAACCTGCAGAGATTAAATCCTCACTGCTCAGGTTTTCTAACGCCACTCGGCCCAAGCAGCGGCCGCAGCGAGGGGTGCGCTGACAGGGACGCTGACACCAGCTCCTCGGGGGGTGTTTTCAGGGGTCCCCAGGCTGCGGCGTGTGGGCGCTGAGCTGCAGCGAGCCGTAGCGCTGGTGTCTGTCGCTGAGCGGCACTGACAACACTTGTGGGGAGGGATGGCAGTTCCTCCTCACTCCAGCTTTACCAATCTTCCCGAGTCCGCTGCTGCTTCATTTATTTCCTCTCCTGATTTCACCTGGGGTGACAAGAGAAGGAACGGTGGTTGGAAGCACGGCAGGAGAACAAACGGCCGTTCGCCAAGGCCGGGTTATCTCAAGGTGGGTGCGCGGGATGGGTCACACGTTATCAAATGCAGCAGCCGGGGAGGAGGGAACACGGGTTTGCAGAGATTCATTATTCCCGTGGAGGGATGAATAATTTATTTTAGATTAGTTTTGCTTTGCTTTGTCTACGGGTGACTCTCTAACTCAATTACGAATGGCTGAAGATGATGTCGAAGTTATCGTCGCGAGTCTTTCCCCGAAGGCTTCCCCTCTTTCGTTCTCTGAATTTCATTCTGGAGATAAGAGGAAGTAAAAGCAAAAAAATCAATTTGTAGTTTCAGCCTTTGAAGAATCCTCCAGGTCTGGGGGTTTGAGTCCCACTTTCAGGCTGCTTTTTTTTTTTTTACCTTTGGTATAAGGGTTTTGTCCCCCTCACTCTTGGCTATTTACCAGGTTGGGCCCGTCTGTATGTGTATATTTGCTGTTTGGGGGTTACATCTCTGGGGAGCAGAGGGTGATTTTTACTTTCTTTTTTTTTTTCTGTAAAAGCCACTTTTGACGTTTTTTGGCCGAGGTGTAATTCTGGCTGTATGTCGGAGCGTGACACTAAAATGAATTAAATGGTGACTGATGTTCCTCTGCTGGGTGTTTTCTGTACAGCTGCCACGCAGCAAACCCCAGGGCTGGGCCGGACCTCGCCCAAAACACACCGGACCCAGGGCTCGGTGCCGTCCGTCTCCATCGCTCTCGCTTTCCTGCAGCTTCCCTCTTTTCTGGCTTTTCCCCCTTCTGCCACTCCAGCAAGCGACTTTCTGCTAGCAGCATCTGCATTGGCAGCAGCCCTTCAGCAGAGCTGACCTTGCGCCCCTAAATAATCGCACCGTTTCTGATGACTTTAACTGCTGCAGAGATTTCTGAGCGCGCCTAATTTTTCCTTTGAAATTAATTAGGAGGTAGCGCCTTTTTTCCACGCGATGCGTGACGCTGGAGGAGTTTGCTTTCGCTCGGAGAATTAATGACTCACTTGCTTTCCTCCTACCGCTCTGCCGGTCCTGCCCCCTCCACCCTCGGGCAGGAGCAGCCTGCGCCAGGCGACGCGGGTGTTTATTTCTCTCGCCAGATTTACAGCCGTGAGTTCGAGCATCCGAGTGACGATGTCCAAGTCTCCACACGGCTCTTCTTGGCCGCAGCTGGGCGGGCAGCAGGCGCGGATGCTGTTGGGCAGCATCAGGCCCCGGCTCCGCTGTGCTTAGGAGAACGAGCCGAAGCGCTTGTCTTTGGGCTGTGTCAGCAAAGGCTTTGGCAGAAGGCGTTGCTCCGCGCGCCTGCTCCGCTGGGGCTGGTTACACCACCTACTGCTGCCGTCACCCCGAATTTCTAGGTTAAAGCCTGTGCTCATTCCCTTCTCTCAGCCAGAGCAGCTCTGCTGGCCCTGAGTCAGAGTCTGGGTGGGAGCACATGAGCTCGAGCACTTCACCAGCCTCGCCTTTGAGAGCACAGCGATGTCTTGGGGTGGTGGGGGCGTGGGGGTCCCAGACCCAGCGCTGCTCGGGGTGCCAGGAGGTCCCTGCTGGGAGCAGGGCAGGGAGATGCTCACTGGGCACTCGCCTTGCCTGGGATACAGGGTCACCGGGACCACTGGACGGGCAGATTCCCTGTGCTCAGGCCCCTGGGAAGCAGTGATGCTCTCTCATTCGCAGCAGGACACGGGGAGCCCACAGAGCTGCTGCTGGGCTGGATCCCGTCAATCCTTCAAGGCGTCGCTGTGAGCCTGACTCCGTGTCCGGCAGATTCACGTTCTGCTCCACAGGGAGCAGCCT
Source organism: Todus mexicanus (assembly GCA_013389965.1). Lineage (NCBI taxonomy): Eukaryota > Metazoa > Chordata > Aves > Coraciiformes > Todidae > Todus > Todus mexicanus. The sequence goes on along the minus strand of WEIS01038221.1, from coordinate 2,439 downwards.
GGCATTTCCCATCCTTTGGAAACCATTTTTCCATCATTATCCAACATGGGATCCTTCTGATTTGCTTCCCCCTGCCCATAGTGACAGCCCTTGATACCACCTCCATGTGCCTGCTGTTTGGTTGCTGATTAAGCCGAGTGTGCCCGGCCCAGCAGAAAGTTCCTTCTGGAAGGAAGATCTTGATAAGATCCTCGTATCTTCTCTGTCCCTGCTGTGCATGGGCAGTTAAAAAGCAAATAACGTGGACAAACAGGCTGTGATGTGCAGGCAGGGAAACGATTTCCAATGCCATCGGAGATCGCACGGATGGGTACGGTTTGAGAGGCTTAAAGAGAGACGGGCTTCCCGAGAGGGCAGAGTGCACGCGTCTTAAAAGCAGAGCCCCTGTATACACAGCGGCCATCGATAGTATTGTAGTTATCGAGTAGTTAAAATTCTGGTTAAACCCATTTCATCCTCGCAGGTAAATCGGCAGCTCTGGAAGTTTGCACTGCGGGAGATGCTCAGGTGTGAGCCCGATGCGAGGCAGGATGGGCTGCGGAGCCCCCTCGGCTGCTCAGGCACTTCCATTTCACCTGCCGAGCCCAGAAATGAGAGCCTGGAAGAGCACAACAGAATTGTACCTTTCTCTCAAGCCAGGTCAGAGTGGGAGGATTTTTGCCAGTGAATAAAGAGCAGCAGGATCTCCAGAAGGCCGTGCGGCTCTGCTCAGCCCANGAGACAAACAGCCTCATAGTATTTCTTCAAAGGAATGTAAATTCCTTGAGGAAGTCTCCGGAGTTCCCAGCACCGCATAGCTGCAAACCACAGACGCCTACGGCTGAAAGCTCCGCTCTGCTTTTAATTTCGGGGCAGGGAAGGAATTCTTTTCAGAGGTTTGGGTTCACTTGTGCTGGGCCCGTCAGGCCAGACTGCTTGTTACTGCACCGGCGAGTGTTGACTTTGGCCGGCTGCAGGCAGTTGCTTTCCCTCCGCAAGAGTATTCCCCCTCCGAATCTGATGACACGGCGCAATTACTTTGTTAGGGTTTTCCAAAAAAACGTTCCCTCAGTCTCCTCCGGTGCTAGAAAGACCCTTTTTCTCTCTCGTTTTCTTTTTTATTTTTTCGACTTCAGCGGCTTTGCCTGAGAAATGCAATTTCTGGTGGCAGAGCCGCTGCCTGAGCCAAATCGTTGGGGGAGGGTGTTGAAAAAGAGCAGCCTAGGGGGAAAACTGTGAGTTTTGAAGGCTGTCATTAAATTCCTGGAGGCGAGGGAAGCCTGTGCACAAGAGCTGCTGCTTTGCAGCCTAAACAAAGCCCCTGCTTCTACTGCAAGCCGCCCTCCGAGAAAGGGTTAGAGTGGGAGAAGTTGGCTGAGCAGTGCTCCCCCTTTCCTCCCCAGCCCCTTCTTTCATCCCAGTCCTGCTCCGGCTGTCCCTGTGCCGGCGTTAACTACCCCGGCCACCCTGGCCAGGCAGAGGGCTCAGGCCTGGCCTCAGCAAAACCACTTGCTCAATCTGTTTGTGGGGCCTGGACGCTGTTAACTATTGACAGGACAAGGGTTTGAAACTAAAAGAGGGAGATTTAGGCTGGAGAGAAGGAAGAAATTGATGATGCTGAGGGTGGTGAGAGCCTGGCCCAGGTTGCCCCGAGAGGTGGTCGCTGCCCCATCCCTGGTCCCATCGCAGGGGAGGTTGTTGGGGGCTCTGGGCAGCCTGCTCTAATTAGAATCATAGAATCATAGAATAATTAAGGCTGGAAAAGACCTCTTAGATCATCGAGTCCAGCCTCTGACCTACCACCACCACTCAGCTAAACCCTGCCACTAAGTGCAGCATCCAGTCTGGCCTTAAACACCTCCAGGGACGGTGACTCCACCACCTCCCTGGGCAGCCCAGCCCAGGGTTTTATCCTCCTTTCTGTGAGGAAGAGCTTCCGAATGTCCAACCTAAACCTCCCCTGGTGCAGCTTCAGGCTGTGCCCTCTCATCCTGAATATCCCCGTTACTGACTATCCCCGTCCTGCAGATACCCCCGTTTGGACCAGGTGACCCTCACAGGTCCCTTCCACCCCAGCCAGCGATTCTGTAACGATCCCCAGCTGCTCTTCTGTGCCGAGGGAGAACCAAAGCACCCAGCGGAGCCTCGCTAGGGGGGAAATCAGCGTGTCGGGAGTTTGGGGCAGCCCAGCAGGACCTGGCTCACCGGGTGCTCACCCTTCCAGCGCCCCCCAACACCCCCAGTGCCCCCCAGAGCACGGCCCGGGGGCTGCCTTAGGGCCCGTGGGGGGAGGCTCGGTGGGGCCGGGGGCAGCGGGGCGATGCTGGGAGCGCTGGGGGGATACGGGACGGGGCCCTGGTGAGCGGAGGGGAGGCGGCACCGCCCCCAGCCCCGGCACCGCCCCCGGGGCCGCCCCTGCCGGGCGCAGCCGGCGCCGGGAGCGGAGCAGCAGCAGCGGCG
>WEIS01038213.1:0-12951 GCA_013389965.1 Todus mexicanus | reverse complement strand
AAAAAAAAAAAGCAAAAACCATACATAGAGATATACACAACCAACAAAAAAAAGGAAACCATTAAGATCACAAAACAAAGTGAAAATAGAAGCAAGATTCAAACAGATGGTAGTGGGAAAGGAAAAAAAAAAAAGAGAAACAAAGTGTAAGAAACTTTTTTGCTTAATCACATTTGTAATGGTCAGGTTGAAATTAAATATGGAAAAAAACCCCACAACTTTTTCAATTAAAAATATCAGTTTAGAAAATTCTGTTCTTGGGAAAAAATGTACATTATTAAGCTATTTATTTTTATTGCTTTAAAAAACTATAAGTGGTTGGTTTGTTTGTTTTTTTGTGATTGTTTTAGGGTTTTTTCAAATGCAAAGCACTATGAAGAGGCATTACAGATATTCTGTTGTAGAAAAAACTCTTAGCCGCATTGAAATGAATGGCAAAACTGTTTGTGACCATTTCAGTACAGGAATGTCATTTGTGCTATTACAAAAGGTACAAGCAGAACATTTCCAACCTGATCAGGCCAGTAGAACTTGAAAAGTTATAACAAAGTAGGGAGAAAAATATAACAGATTGAAAGTTTAATTAGAAGGTCTGGATGGATTGTGTCAGCTTTCCTTCTATTCAAAATTTAATCTGGTGTAAATCTGAAGCTGACATGGATAGAGTAATAATGATTAGGAGAAAATATAAAGCAAATGCCCTTCTCATTTCATTCTCATTTTTGTATTGTTACATGACTCAATTGGCTCTTAAACCAACTGGGCAGAGGGAGAGATTTAAGAGAAGTAGCAACTTCATTTGAATAGCAGGAGTTTTCCAGAATAAAGAGGAAAATGTGTTTTATTTGCAAAAGCTCAGCTGCTTCTAAGTGGCAGAATATGTCTACGAGAAAAAACATCTTTGGTGAATACAGTTAAGAGACTGATGCTTTTCAGTTGAAAATGCCTCCCCTTTAAATGGATAAGACATATAGGAGATCTCTTTCCTCTGTTGGTAATGGGCACAGACAGCAGTGCAGTGTCACAGCTGTCCCTCTCTCCATGCCAGTGACAGCAGTGATGCTGCTGATGAAAATGAGATTTCCCTGGGTGCACATAGTGTCCAAAAACCAAATAGGAAGGGACAGTGTCAATGAGTTTTTTAACAATCATACGAACACTCAGGAGACTGTCAAGGAAATGAGACTTGTGGGGAGACAGACTGAATTTTTGAAGACTGAAGGTGATGTCTCGAAATTCTGGATTCAAGGGTAAAACTTCTCTTGGCATCTGTAGGGCCAGCAGCTCACCCTCAGTGTGTAAAACTGTGAATGTAAAAGTTGCCAAAGTGAATGAATCATTTCAAAATCAGAAAGAATTCTGTCAAGGAATCACTTCCCCTGATAAACCACTGCAATGATTTAAAAGCAAATCTTCTCATGGCCTATGAATGGTGATGTAAATGAAGCTTAAAATGATCATGAGAAAGAAGCTTCTGAAATTACAAACCACCTGATATGGCAGCATATTAACTTGTGATAAGAGTCACAAGACTTCTCTCTAAACTGTTTAATTTGAAATAAACTTCAGAGCACAAGAGGTATGCCAATGTTGGTACGTCAAGGGAGGTACTGTGGAAAATCTCCCTACGCACCCAGGACCAATATAGATGAGGGTCTTCCTAAGATCTAACACAACTGAATAACATAACTGTAGCCAGTCTTGGTCAGAATACACACATTAATCACCTTATTTTACCTAGTAACAGGAGTAAGCTTACCATTGAAATAAATGTTAGGGACACCAACAACCCAGAAGGGAATTAGCCTGGATTAAAAGCTTACATCCCAGTTTCCAAAATCTACCCCAGCCTCTTCCCTCTCAGTTCATTTTCCTCTGCTGAAAAGTGACAGTGATTGATGTCTTCTCCCACCCAAAGTATGCTGCGGTTATTACTCCTTATGGTTGGAATTAAGCTAACAGCCCAGCTCAAACACTCATCCATTTAGATGAAGTATTTATTAGCCACGAATCCCTCTGTTCTTACACCACCTCAAAGTTCTTGTGTACGTCACCAAGGAACACAAAGGGAAGGACTCTGGCATTCAGTTGGAGGCTCCAGCATCAAACCCTCTAATAAGACAAGCAGGCATGGAACAGCTCCGAAGGCCCAGATGTTTAAACCATATGAAGCTGCAGAAGAAAATAAAGAGCAGCTGAATTACAAAGGGGGGAAGGATACAATGTTTGTCTATGGTTAAACTACTGTAAACTTTGAAATCTGTATTATGGAATCCATTAGGAAACCCATAACTTTGATTTAAAAGCAATAGTCATAAGATTCTTACTTCACCATTATTTACAGCATAATGAGAAGGTACGTTACTAGAATCCCACAGACTGAATCGATGGATTTCATTAAAACTGTCCTGATGAATAGTAAAATCTAAGGAAAAAGGAAGTAATTTTTATTTGATGCCAATTTATTTTCATAGAGCACTTTGCAAAGCAGAAACCTAGGAAGATGAAAAGACAGAGAAATCTTCTCCATTTCTTCCATGGCAGAGCGGAGTTTGTAATGGTGTTTGAAGGGCGGAAATGACCTACTTCCAGTTGCTTCTATAATAGAATGTGGCTACATATACAAGACTTGCCTGAAGAATCAAAGCAATGTACAAATTCAGATCAGGATTGATTTGTCAACACATTGGTTAAATGCAATATTTGTTGTTGAAGAATGTGCTGTAAAAATGAGTACTTGAAATTCTTCCCTGGTAAGGTCCTTTAGGGACATAACTCAGGTGCTCTCCTTGCTTCCCTCCCTGCTCCCCTTTCCTCTCTCTGCTCTGATGGCTGTCCCAGGGAAGCAGAAATCACAGGAGCATTATGGCTTTGACCCCTCTTTCAGGTCACCTTTTCACACGAAGAAAGTCTGCACAATGTGAAACCAAGACTCTTGCGGTCACTGCACTTTTCATGGGAATCTCCTTCCCACTGGACTAAAAGGAGCCCCAGCAGTTCACCCATCCATTTCTGTCCCAAAACTGTTCTTGCCCCAGTGGTTTTTCTCGAGACAGAGCTCTTTCAGGAAGACAACTCTGACTAGCACAAAGTGGCTCTCCCATCTCACAGATGTTACTTCAAAATAAGTATCAGGTGAAGAAGACTGGCAAAAGCCTGGAGGCCTCATCTCTTCACTGATAAACCAGAACAGCATCAATGTCTGCACAGGGCGTGCAGCAGAAAGGCTGCTCTTCTCTCCCTCATCCCCCAATACACTATGTGGTGGTTTACATTTGTGAAATCATGAGACAAATGACAGGTCATATAGCATCACTGCAGCTGTGCTAGGCCCATGCAGAGTGCAGGAGGGAGAGGAATGAATGATCCAGCATTTGCATATGGTTATCTCATGGAGATACAGGAAGGAAACAGGCCCTCCTGAACTGTTAACTCCAGTCTTGTGCTATAATTAAGAACATGGTATAGTCTATAGTTAGTTTTACCATAACTCCGTCTCTCTACTTTCCAGTTCAAATGGCCACTTTCCTGCTACTAGTTCTGTGCTACCACTTTCTTGTACCCTAGATCATGACTCTGGCACGCTGCACGCTACAGTTGGCTTCCCCAAGCACGTTAGTGCTTTTTCTTTTTGAGACCACACTCACCACTTCCCAAGGCAAAGGACCAGTGCTGGGTGCAGCCTTTCGGGTGAGTGCCCCCAGCCAGCCTTAGGTCAGAGGTCCTAAAGCTCTTCTGGCTTCACTGGAAACTACTATTCTCTTTGATTCTAGGCTATACTTACATTTTTCAATGACGGATTGTATCAGTACCCATTAGCCACTGACATAACTCAAACTTTTTTCTCTTCATTTGTTGCCTACCTATGCTACTTCTGGCTTATTGTTTCTAGGTATGAGCTTTTGCTTTAGAATTTAATATGTATATCACCTTTGGACGGCTGGAGCTTGTCCACCCTTGCAGCATTATGTTCTGGTTCTCACTCACATCAGCAACATTTCCTAAATCTCTATCACCCACTCATTTCATAAGAGTCTCCGATGCGTTGTGCTGAGACTCAGAGCCCAGTGGAAGCTGAACCCTGCAAACAAACCACATTTCACCATATACCTGGGAAAAAAAATATTTTTTCTTGCAGCTTTTTGTTATGAAGTCGCATCCACTGATGTACGCATGTGCTTCTCAGATGTACCTGTGTGCACACAGAATATGAGCATTAAAAGAGCAGGCTTTAAAACTGCTCAGTCATTTTGGCAATTTCACACTCTCAGCTATTAAACCAATGACCTGAGCTTTTGAATTTTCTTTTGGATGACATGTTCTCAGACAGACTGTAAATTCAAATTATGAAGAAACTTTGATGCTCCCATGCTAATGTTTTAAACTACTAATGTTGATTTATTAGGAGTTAAATAATCATTGCAAGAAAATGAGAGCCATGAAGTCCTTTTCACTCGTTTATTTTTAAATCTACAGACTTTTTGACCATCGCTGCCCTACAGTGACACCTTCTGGAAAATTTAGGAGGAGAGGGAAAACTGTTCAGTAGAGGAACAGCATATGTGAGACGGGGTGAACCAGCACTGATCAGCTGTGGAGCACTAATTCCTAGAAGACTTCTGGTGTTCAAACACCTGTGCAGTAAAAAAAATGAACCTATTGCTGTCATTGATCTGGCCATACTTGTTTTCTTCCATAAAGAGTACTTAAGTGTAGAGTGGCAGTCGTATCACATTCTTAGCATCTTTGACAGAGGTAAAAACAAATAAAAGCAGAATAAATTGTTTTTCCTGGATACATACTATCCTGTTTCAAATCTGCTCTAAAAATATCGCTGTATCTTGAGAGAGACACTTGTTTTAATACTAAAAGCCTTTAACAGAGAATAGTAGTTGAAGTATGCAGACTTCTACCTTAGTTAGGCAAGCAAAACAGGGAAAAAACCCTCAAAATCCATTAGAATAGAAGAGCAGAAGATGTGAGAATATATTTTCCCTTTCAAGACTGCAGTTCAGCTGCTGACAATCCACTGTCATGGCACAGCTCCCAGTTTCATCTGCTGCTCCCTCAGTGTTTAACTCAGAAGGGAGTTATGCCAGCATCAACGGTAGTTTCTGAGGCTACTAACAATACACTGTCACAAGAACGGCTCTGTTATGTCTCCTTAGACTCATAAACAAGAAGGACTTTGAGGTTGGTTGCCATTTAAGCAATATAAGTTTTACGAGTAAGGTCTAGAATCTGGGGATGGCTGTCTTCAGTTCACTCCCAGTGCTACACTGAAGAATAGCTTGTGCAGGAATGGCGTAGGAGTAGACGGTTTATTATAAAAAGATGAAATCTAACTGAAAGCAGAGCTGTAGGCCCCCACAGAGGATGGCAGAGTGATTTTCCAAATTCTTAGCTATGGATGTCACAAGTAAGAACTCCAGAATGTCTCAACATCCTTACTCACATTGTCGTTGATGACCCCAGTGCCATGAGTTTTCATCCATTTGTATAACAGCAGTAGCTGTAAATTTCCAGCTCATTAGTTAGTATACGTAAGCATGAAATCAGCACAGCCATGATGATTTAAACCAGATGAGGGTCTGACCTTTAGTTTGGACACAGGGTAAGTGCAAGCGGAAATTGTATTTTATGAGAAAGCCATTACAACTATCAAAACAGTGCATTACTCAGGTGAGCTTGGCTGTACTCACAGGGGGCAGAACCTTGTGCCCAAACCCACCAGGCTGCCTGGCACCAACTCAGCCTGAGCATAAGAGGCTGTGTGTTACTACCACCAAGCCCTCATCCCTGAGAGACAGGGCAGGCTGGCAGTGGAGTGTGTAAACCCTGGCTTGATCTGCCACCAGCAGACAGGCTGTGCCCAGATGTACCCATTCGGGGGACACCCCAGATTTGCAATTTTCAGAGCAGTTCTGGTTGCACAGTTGGTCTATATGATCCCAACATGGAACCACCACACAGCAAAAACCTGTCATGCTCACACGGTTGTGTAAAACAGGTTTATTATGGAGAGTGTAAGATGGAAGGAAACATAACCTGTACTCATTGGAACGCATGGGAACAAAAAAGGGAAAGAAGGAGAAGTTGTAGGAGAGTAGTGAGGAGAGACTAGCACAGTGACTTAAATGAAAGAGGTTTAGAGCTGGAATGCAAGCAGATAGCTATCTTAGAAATTGATTTATTTATTTTTTTCCGTGGTAATCAGCTTTGTCATAACATGCTCAGACCATTTTTTGAAGACTTGCAATAGATGCCCTTGCTGAGACTCTGGAAACACCACTGCAGCAGAAGCATTAGAGAAACTGAAAGAAGAAAAGGCTTTTGCAAAGAACAACTTAAGACAGTGACTATGAGGTTTTCTTTTTCCCCTCAAGATCTGCTGAGCGTTTCGAAAAAAAAAACAAAAAACAAGGGATGTATGTATTTTTTGCTGGTAACTATGGGAGTGTCAAGGTGTAACAAGAAATTTATTTCAGCCTAGATATAAACCATTGGTCTTGAAAGCATGAAATTAAAGAGAAAAACAGAGAAGGGGACTGAGACAGAGAGAGCGCCTGTGTATTTGCAAAATGACACAACATGCTGGGTGGTATTGGTCAGTGAAGGACAGGGAGCCTTCTGTACTGTATATATAGTTACTACAAACTGCTCCTCATAAAACATTTAAATGCAAGTTTCTTTTCAATTCAAGAAACACTCTTGAAAAGGGTCCCTTTTACTGTAATAGTAATCCATATTAATTTACTACAACAATAACAGCAGCCAGTGTTCCCAGTTGGTGTTTTGTTTTTACTATAAAGCTTGAAATGGAAACTGTGGCCTTGATGAAAACTGTAAAATTCCAGTAAATGGGATTAGTCATCCCTTTGTGTGCCCCAGTTCCATGTATCAAATAACAAATAGTGACACCCTCAGCTACCAAGTAGAAGCAAACGTACTTCAAAGAGAGGCAGAAAAAAAAAAAAGCCACAAAGGGGATGAGTAACATTTGACATTTTCATGTCTGGAATTTCTGTAAATGTCTCTCTCCCAGAGGAGAAATATCTTCCAAATTATTGAGCTTTTTTTGGTATTTCTCTTTGATAGAGCACTGTGAAATCCAGAGGGGGGGAAACACTTAATGAAAACATCTTAATATTTAATTAACTCTTTGCAACCTGGGACAGTTTAAGGCATTTCAAATCAAGATTAGCATATCAGATGGCAAAAGGAAACAGATTTCGATCTAAAAGATTCCTGGTAGTTGTGGAGAGCCTCGCTGCCTGCTCTATCTCCATTCAAAAGAGTCCCGAGCCTTTTAATTTCAACCTCAAGAGAAGGATTCCATCGAACAAGAAGCTATTGATCACACAAATATTGTATACCTAATCACTTTGGTTTTGAAGGAATATGAATTGCATCAGCCTTCAAAAAGGATTAACATTTCCATCCTAGAGCTCACTGTCTGCTGTTCAAACCCAGTATATTCATATTCTGCACATCTTGGTCACACAGTATATTGAGTCCAAGTCTGATGCATTTTGCCGCTTGTGCAGAAAACGCAATTGCATTGAAAAGGTTGCATATATAAAATTCTGAGTTAGTGTCTGTTAGCATACTGAATGGATCTTAAACAGATTTCCTGTGCAAACTTGTTGCCAAGCATATCGTATAACAGGGGTTTATAATTTTGATCCATGGTCAAATTACAGGACAATAAAAATACATGTAAAATATGTAGTTAAAATTTTCAGCCGTTGGCTCAAGATGAAATTAACTGAAGCAAACACAAATTCTTGCAAGTGCTTAGGGCTTTTGTTATTCTAATTTCATACTTTGGGTCAGAAATAAAAATCCCAGCATAATACTGCACTAGTATAAGTTAAATTCTCACAAAGACTAGTAATGCCACAGCACTGGGAACACCCTAAGTCATTTCTCTCCATCTTGCAAGAAAGCCAAGCTCCACAGCCGTCTCAGCTCTTCAACCTGATGAAGAGTTGATGTCCTCCAGAAACTTAGCCCTGGATGTCTTCCCTTGGTAATATTGATATAAAAGCCAGAATGGAAGAGCTCTGATCTCCACAATGCCCACGGCCCATTTCTAAGTGGACAACTGAATTTCAGAGAATGGTATACTTTCTGCAGTAGCAGGATGTTGCCACAAAGTATCACATCCCAGTCTTTCCACCCTGAACAACCAGCCCAACAGAGTGGTGTAAAGGTGAAGAACGGACTGAAGCCCCCACAAAAAACACCTGCTCTGCTTCTCTTCTACAGCCGCAGCAGTAGATTTACACCTTAAAATGCTTTGTTTTAAATAATAGTCCCAGACAGGAGACAATCCTGGCTTTATCACTGATACAGATATTAGTTGTGCTGCATTCCTGTTAGGAAGGATGAAAATTTACCTTGCCTTCTGAGAAAAAGGGGAGAATCCACACTACATAACCAGGTAATTCTTGCACATGGCATACAAGCATTTTGTGGACTTCAGGTTCAAAACCACAGTATTTCAATGCTTGGTTTCCACAAGTTCACGTCTTACTTTTGATAGCAGCTCTTTCCAAAGGAGTAGTATGCTGAATGAAGAAAATTAAGGTACCCTCTGCTGCCTCCACTCACAGAGCATGTCAGGCAATGTCTGTGGATGAAAGGACAGCTGACACAGGCTGACCAAGTTAGCTTGTACAACAGTAGGAAAGGGCTATGTTCTCCAGGCTCACAGTAATTACAGCAGTGAGGGCAGAAGGAGCAGACATGGGTTGCACAAAGCCTGGCAAACCCAAGTAGGGCTGTGGGAAGAGCTGGTGGTTGTGCCAGCAGAAAATCCCAAGGACCCTCAAAATTCTCCTTTTAAGCTACAGCTGGCTGCCAACTGTTCAGCAGCTGCAGAGAAGAGGAGGAAGAAGAGGGAAACTTGACAATTTAAAAACATATATCTTTGGCACAAATAATTTCATGGAGAGATGCAGGAAGAAAGAAAATACATTAAAAAATATTGCACTCCCCCTATTTTAAAAGGAAATAAGAGAACTGCACGAAAATGAAGTAGTCATTCATAAACACCAGGTTTCTGTAGCAGCTGAAAAAACAGGGATAACAGAACAGCACAGATTATACTGTCGGCTAGATGGGAAAAGGACTGGAATTTAACTGTCCTTCAAATATCCAAGAAGACTCTTTGAAGTGTACGAAATACACAAAATTGCACAAAACCAAGAAACTGACATTTAAAAAAGTAAAGGAATACAAACAGATGACTCAGGACACCTGAATCAGAGCATGATTACCAAATGAGACACATGAGTACACTGCTCTGTACTCATAGCATCCGCTGATGAGAATATATATCACCCATTAAGCTAAATTAAGATGCATAAAGAAAGAGTAGCTTCTGGGAAAAAAATATCCAGTAAAGCCACACTGGCATGAGTAGCACAGACCACGTAGTTTGACACAGAGCAGACCCACCAGAGAATAAAAATAAGTATCAGAGTTTCACGGTTCGTCAAGCTGCCTACTAAAGGAGGTCCATAGGTATGGCACAGAAGAGAAAAACCAGAGCAGCGTGTTGCTGCTTTTCTAAACATACTGATACAGGAGATTTAAACTCATATGCTGATGATTTCCTCATTAGAACAGTGCCATTGCACTATTTGCAGACTTAAATTACTCCTCAGCATGTGCACGAGGTCCCTAATCTGGCCCTTAATAGGAACATATTGATACACACTCCACCAGATGGAATGTGTTAGTCATTAAATATAAAAGTTGTTTTTGTTTTTAGAAGTCTATGCAACTTCACACACACACAAAACAATATCCCACAGACTATATATTCATCATGTTTACTGATCTCTGGAGAGTATTAGTACACTTTGAAGTTAGCCTACTGTGCCAAGCCTCTGTCAGCTGAAGGCATAATTTTTCTTCTTTGCTCCTTGTGTAACTTCTTTCTCTCCCCATTCCCAGCCTCCAATGAAACAAGGTTAGATTGGAACTGGATGCATTTTTACACTAGCATGCGAGAGCTTATGAGGGGTCTGGATGGCTGAGCTTACTTTAAAGGTACGTGTTTGAGTATGCAAATCATCTTTTCCACACAGTATAATTCTCAAACAGGCATCTTTTTTTGAATTATTCTGCAAAAGAATGAAAACTTCTCAGACAACTCAATCCACTAGCACATCATTAGATAGCCAAGCTTCAAGCCTATGGCTGCAAGTTACCTTTAGAAAGCAGTGATTATAAGTAAAGCATCTGAGGTACAGATTCCCCCATGTTGTAAGGCATAGCAATAACACACCTGCTTTAACTGAATACATGTTTTGCATCAGAACACAAAAAAGTATAAGTTCCTGTCAGTAAAAAACAGCTGCTAGAACATAATGAAAAGATGTGTTGATAAAACAGAGCACAGAGTCATGCAGCCTTTCCTACCTGAAGACACAATGCCATCTAGCAGTGGCAAAGGAGTTACCTTTCAGCCATCAGGTGGTGTAGGCATGCACAGACATGGCATCAGCAGGGACGTGGCATCAGCCTGTTAGCTAGCGGCTAATGTCCCTGGTATCTCTCTGTAAATCCTGATACAGCAGGAGTATCTCGAGAGTCACTTAGCAAGCATCACGGAGAATTATCATGAATGCCATGCATGAAAGCACTTACTGGACACCAAAGCATAAGCACTGGCTGGTAAGAGCAGCTCAGAAAAGTCAGTCTAAACTACACATTCTTTCACCATTAGCAACATCTTCAGCCAAGCAAACAAGTAAATGCAATGCTACAAAACCATAACTGTGTTCCTTCACTCAGAAAAGAGACATTGATGTGTATAAGCAAGAAAGGCATGCAGAGATCTCAGCTGTAAACTGGCATACAAGACAAAGTTAAGGAAGCAAGATGAATTTTCCTCGCAGTTGCATCAGTGATTATTTACGTCTGTACATAGTCGAGATATATATATCCATCTGCTTTCCACTTGAAAATTTAGGCATCCAATTTTGACCAGCTGAACTGTACTGGAGGAAGCTGCCTACAGTAGCCTGAAACTAGCGATGAACATACATGACCCTCAGCATGTTTTTGATAGCAAAGAATGACTGCAGTCAAAAGTTGCCATCTGACTTCAGTTGTTTATGATAAAAGATAGTGATCTCAGCTGGAAAGGAGAAATAGCCTTGAAAGCTTACTGAGAGACTTTTATTTCTCCTTCCCAAAAAGGGAGCCATCCCACAGCTAATCAAACAGAAATTAAAAGAGTGCACAGAAAGCAAAAGTGCCTCTGAAGATACCAATAGCACCAAAACCAGCAAACCTGGCAAAACGTGCTAGAGCATTTAAAACATATTAACAGCTAACTTTATTTATTTATTTTGGTGTGAAGTGGTTTTTTACAGAGCCAGTGCTAAAAGGCTCACCTGTAACAAGTCCTGGTGAGTGAACTTGCTCCTTCAGGATGGACTCAGACTACCAAGCAGGGGAGGAAACAGGAGCCCTCACTCCGACTGGGGAAAAATCATGAAGGGGCTTGTACTTGCCAATTGAGGTGGTCTTAATGCAACCATGATGAAAAGCTGCTCAAAAGCTACTTTTGACTGTTGATAGGTTGGGAATGTATAAAAGACAAGAATGGGAGCACAGGAGTGGTGCTTAAGACAAGGATGTGACACAAAAGATTGCCTCCCCAGTCCTGTGAAACTGTAATTAACTCAGCAGTACCTGAAAAGTCATTACTTTACCTCATCAATGGGCAAGTAAATGTCTTTTCTCTACCATGCAGCCAAACAAATCTGGCCTTTCTGAGTATCTGAGTTGTATGATCCCATGCCAACACCTGTGCCGGCTCTCAGAAAGAAGAGGTTTGAAAGGTATTTATCTTCATCCCCTTGGAGTTGCCTGTACTGTGCTATGCCTGCAAACAGTGGGTGCCAAAACCTTATCTCAGCCTGGGAGCCTCATCAGTTTCTACTTTGTTTTTTGCTGGCATTATCTGGGGACAAGAACCTCAGATTTTAGCAAAGCATTGTTAAAACATTAAAGAAAAATGTTATATTTAGCTTGAAACTCTGATAAATCTTAAGACTTTCTAGCCCACTGGCTACCCATTACATCCTAAGCACACACGAATTGAAGAGGAAAAATTATATGATGAGCAACCCATAAAATATATTAGTAGGTCAGACCAGTAAGTGTTACATGATCATGTCATGAATGATCCTGCTATAGAAACAAATGCACGTTATTCAAGAAAGAGTATTATTAAGGTAACAACAAGCCTTTTGAATCTAAATCCTCACTTTTTGTATTTATAGCTGAAATTTAACCTCATAGGATTATGATTTATTGCATTAAACAGAGTTTAGAAGAAAATACTCACTAGCATGCTTATTGCATCCCTATTCTTAGCAAGCCCAGAGTCACGCATTCTTTCACTCACAACCCAATATGGGTAAAGATAAAAGACCAGAGATGCTTTTGAAGATTTTAGAAGTTGTTTCTACTTTGAACAGATTAGTTATCAGGGCTACAATACAATTTAGAGGCAGTTTTCTGATGAAGCTGAAATGGCTACTCTCCTGGGCTGGGAAAGGATGTTACTTAAAGAGCTCCATTAGTCACCAAAGCGTTTTCCTCTTAAATGTGCAAGTTTTTGACCTTGGAGGTCAGCAATAGACTGTGCTTCTCTTGGTTGGTTTTCCTGAAGGCTTGCATCTAAGCACTCGGGCTGATGGATCCCTAATTGTATTTTCTTTCTACAACAATTTGCTGTGGCTCTATTCACGAAGAAGTTCATCCAGCCTGGAAGTGCTTTTAGATGCACTCTGGAGAGTCTGCTCCTTTATTCCTGGCTGAGAAAGACCTGCCAAGCTGAGCAACCACAGACCTTCACATCCTAGTAAAACTAACCAAAGAGAGGCATTCAGAGCAGAGGAGTGGAAAAAAAAAAAAAGAAAA
>WEIS01038212.1:0-13010 GCA_013389965.1 Todus mexicanus | reverse complement strand
GGGCAGCAGAGTGGCACAGGTTTGTGTATTCCCTTAGTATACTTTGTAGACTTATTTCATTGGGATATACATAGATGGCTGTACCTCTACAACTTCTTGTCTCCTCCCACTGTAAGTGAAATTAATTTCATGGCATTTTTCTGAAGCAGGATAGTAACACACAGAAGAAATGAAAGCACTACAAAGCTAAATCACCCTGTAATCTGAGGCATGTGGACATTTAACCATATTTTAGTGTACACGGCACATTATCGGCGTGGGGGAACCTGTGACCTCAGATAGCCCCTGTGCAAGGGACAGCCTATTCTGCTGCTGTGGGACTCCAGAGTGCCTAGAACATTGGCCTCCAAGGTCACATCTGCCAGCATACACCTCTCATTGTTACTCTACTAGAAACTAAATCATTTAACCTGTTCCTTGTCTGATTTTCTTTTGCATAAAAAAGGCAATGGTACTAGTGTCTCTTCCAGAATGTTTATACAAAACTAGAAGTTTTGTGGCAAAATGGAAAATATTCTAGAGGAGACGAACTCTTATTCTGTAAGTTTATTCCAGATGATGATCGCACAGAACGCGTTACATGAGCCTAGTGGCTGAGGCCTGAGACAGAAAAGCCAAATAATTTCATAGCTAATTACAGTCTTAACAGTGACTTAGGGAAGGGTATTTATGAACCCATTATAAGTCCCCATGGCTTTATAAACTTAACTGTAATGAGCCTTGACTAATATGTGAAATTCTTAAAAGAGATTGGATTATTAATGTGAGCACCAAGACCACGCCTTTCAGCTTCCAGATCTGTGAGTCTATTACGTGATGGTTTTCTCTGAGTTAGTCTTCACCTAAGCATTCAGGCTGGGTTTGGGAGAGGGAGTGGATCTTTCTCATGCTCTGCTGAGCTGGAGGCAAGGAAATTATAAATTAAGTTAGATCCTCCCAAAGGGTTAATTTCTTTAAAACTGCAGATCTCTGTGAGGCAGACTTTCATATGGGCATTCTTTGCTTCCTATGAATTTAAATACTGCTCTTAAAAATAATGCAAGATTGAAGGTGAGCAGATTGAAACAATCTTGCCCTGATGAAATTATTCACACAACATTAGTCCATTCCTGAGTGTTACACTAACAAGTACTGTGCGAAGATAAAGAATATCTATGCATGCATTGACCTGAATGCCAAATAACTGATCTTTCTACATTAACAAACTGATGAGTACTATTATAGCAATTATGTCAAACAAACCAAAGCTGACTTTGAAGGTCTGCTTACAAAACAAGAGCCAAGAACATAGTGATTGATGAAGTCTGCTGCTGTGCTGAAGCTTATTCTGTATTGAACCCCCCAGTACCATTTTCTTTTGGTATGGCTTGTAGGATATCTCCAACGCCCAAAAGTTCTGCTTCTTCTGCAATGCAGAGCAGTCTGGCTAGGCAGGAGTCAGCTCAGGCTGTAGAAATGGGGAGGTAAGCAAGAGGGAAGATCTGTCCTTGGCTGTGGTCTTCATGCTGATGTGGTTTCCGATCCAGATTTCAGGGGTACACCTGAAAAGGGGTCCCCCTTTTGCCTACACTGATCACTTGTAGGCCTCCACATCTAGACAGTGAAGAGCTCCACAAACCTTTTTCACATTTACTGCCTCCTGGACTAATCTGGGCTGTAAAACTGTATTTTCTGCCTCATAAGAGAAAGTAACTGCCTTGTCCTCGAGTTCTGTCATGAGCAAGCTACCTGGGAAGCCAGTGCAGCTCTAGTACAAGCTCCATGAGATGAAGCCTGGAAAGATGAAGAGTTAATATATCTCTTGACCGAAATGTCCATATCTCTTTTGGTTAGCTGTTCCCATCAGATAACATCGTGCTCCAGAAGGAGCAGCTTTTTTCTGTCACATCCCTGATCCAGTCTGACTTATCAGGTATGGAATAGATCTGGTTCACATGTACCAAGCTTGCTCTCCTGCAGGAGTGAGGGATAAGGACAAACCTTCCCTCAGAAACGTGGTGGTGGGACTGGAGTAACCCACCAAAAAAAACCCAAACAAGAGACAGTCCATGCAATTTATCATCCTACACACAGTTGTATTTTTATTTCCCAGCAATTATTTAATTGCGTAACTCCAGGGCAGCATGTATTTACTATCCAGGAAATTCAGTTTCCCCATTAGATGACTATAGCTTTAAAAACAAAGTCTGTCAATCAAAAATTATCACTTTAATCCACATTTTATTATTATTTTGTTTTCCAGATTGCAATACTGAAATCCCTGCTGTTACCCTTGTTTTATCTGTCCAGAGTGAGTCAGACTCATTGCAGAGAGCCTCTCTACCTCATCTTGCTCATGTTATGCAGACGCCAATAAGTAGCAAAAGAAATTCTCGCTCTAGACAAATGTAAACCAGATCTGACTGGCTGCCTTCCATGAAGTTCCCCATGCTGATTTCTTCTCCATTAGCAGCTTGATAACAAGGGATGACCTATGTTTCAGTGCACTGGGTATTTGCCAGTAGCTGCAGGGACAGCACCTCAGTAGTCTAAAATAAAAGGTTAAAATTGTCCATGAGTTTTATCTCTTGCAATGTGAGGACCTGTGAGATCACATTAGTTATCAAAATAGAACTCTTACACTTTTTCATAGACTTTTCTTTCATCAGGATTTTCTCCTTGGTCTTCCTTTCTTGCTCCTCCCTCTGCTAAGCATCCCCCATGTTGTCAGAGAGCCGCCTGGCAAAGCGATCCATTGATAACTGTTCTCTGTTGAAGACAACATTCTCAAGCTGATCCAGATGCCATGATAAATTGAGAGGTTCAGGTTATTCAAAGGGAAACCCTCAAGCAATCCTTTTACACTTCCTTGAGGCTAATCTAAATAACCAAGAACATTAATGAGTTTACATTTTTAAAGCAGATTAATGAAATCACATTAGCAACTTGTATGAACATTTTTGTTCAGAATGAACATACTTTTCACACTCTGAACTTAAAATATAGAGAAGAGAAGAGAAGAGAAGAGAAGAGAAGAGAAGAGAAGAGAAGAGAAGAGAAGAGAAGAGAAGAGAAGAGAGAAGAGAAGAGAAGAGAAGCGATACATGAAGCGGTGTAAGTGAAATAAAACTCTTCACATTGCCACACCAATAGTCCCCATCAACCAAGGTCCTGCCTGCATGGAGTGGCCAGCACTGGATGATTCAGAAAAGGTTACAAAACTTCAATAATTGTGTAGTAATTTCCCTCTGGGAATTTTGTTCCTAGTGACAGGATGCTAGTGGTCAGCTTAAGCATTCACATACAGAGCTAATGGGATTAAGGACTATCCACAGTGTTTAGAAGGCAGCAGGCAATACAGTAAAGAAGGAATCAATGAGATGCTTAAAAAGCATCTTGGACCACAGACACATTTTCTCGATTTTAAGCATTCATTCTGTTCCTTTCAATAATTCATGCCAAGGTGATCAGGGTCCTCAAAATTTGCACAGCCAGAGAGGAGGAGAGTTGTAGCATGTACAGTCTGAGCATCTTGATTCAAGTATATATATTTTAGTGACTTACATCCCCATTAACAACAACAAAACAAAAAAAAAGATGCTTTTCCCTTCCTGAATGTGTAGTCTTCTTCTGAAGAGTGATTTTTCATATTGTCAGCATGGGCTTACTCAGAACCTCTGCTTCAGAAACTCCTCAGCCAGATTAGGACCAATCACTTGGTGGTCAGAACAATCCCAGCGGGCTTGAGCAAAACAGAAGATAGCCAGGCAGATTGCCTTCTGATCGCTACTTCTTAAACCAGCAATATTTTATGAGATGGAGACATTGTTGATAGGACTATATTTTTTAGCAGGGGGTGGAAACTTGTCAGCAAGCCCTCAAAATAGCCTAGGTTAGCCTGGAGTCCTCTCCAAATACCCTATTAAAAGTACAAATCAAAGTTGCCATATGCTGTCGCGTGGGCTGACAGCCATGATACAGCACAGAATATAAACATGGCAGAACTGGGCTGGACTAACAGTCCATCTAACATGGTAGGTTGCCACCAGCCACAGCCGTGTTATTTCCCCAATGCGCTTCCACAGCCTCTAGTAGTTTGTATCCCAGACGCACACAGACATTCAGCCCCAACAATACTTTTCAGCAGAGTACAACAGCAAAACTCCACTGAACTGCATCACCTTTGCTTAAAGTGATGATATGTAACTAAGCTAAGACTTTCAAGGGAAATTTAAAAGGCTCAAATTACACACGAACTATAAAATGAGTAATATGTACTTACACATCTTAATGGGACTGCCCATGGCCAATTTGGTGCACTTTAGACCCCGATTAATAGCCAGGTTCCACGAATAGCTGAATAAAACACACTTCCCCGGAGTGATATAACAGCAAGGAAGGACCGACCAGGGATGAATCCTGTTCATCCAAGTTGCTCAGTAACATGTAACTACTCCATAAACACAACAATTGGTACTGCTTCATCGGTTCCTTCTGGGTTTATCTTTTCCACAAAATGTTAAGCATATTGACCAGGTGGTGCCTTCTGTGATATGTTTATTTTATTAGTACATGCCCTTGAACTAATACTGCATTTCATACGTACCTGCCAGATAAGTGACTGAAATAACTTGGCATCTGGGACTGAGAACTCAGAAGAGGAAGGGATGATAGGAGGAAGATGGGTGCATTTCAGTACAGATAAGGATCTGCAATTATCAAACTAAGGCAAAAAGCAGGCACAGAAGTGGGTCACCTTGTAGAGGACATATTTGCACACATTTTACTCTTCAAAACTGATCTTGAAGTACCAGGCTGGAGTCAGGTTCCATTTCCACATCTCCCTTTTTTTTTCCTTATACTGGTGTCATCTGCTTTAGCCTCTGAACCTGTCTCTGTTAGGTGAGACATTTGGGGATACTGAGCTATCTCCTGACAGCTTATTCCTAGCCCAAGACAGGCAGGTGAGTAAATCTGAGGAATTTTGGTCTGTTAACTGTTGCTGATGGTACAAACATCAGGCTGGCTCTTTCAGGCTGTTAGGTTGGTCCTAGTGTGCCCTAGAAGCTGTAACCATACTATGGCCATTTCCTAATACATTCCAGTTTGCAGGCACTCAAAGGGTGTACAGTCTGAACACACTGTATTACACGTTGCCTGGATCCATTGCTTACAGCGGACCAGCAAGCATCTCGGCTCAGGCATACGCCTAGACAAGCTTAGAGGCAAAAAGTACTCATAGAATCATAGAATGGCAAGGTTTGGAAGGCAGTCCAATCCCCCTGCCAAAGCAGGGTCACCTAGAGTAGGTAGGACAGTGAAGGGCTAATTAAGTTTCCAACTGCCAGGTTGAAAAGTTACAAAAGAGAAACAGTGGCACACTAAAAAGCATGTGCTTGGCACTGACCTCTCTGTCCTGTGGTCCCACTTTGGGTGTCTCTGAGGTGCTTCTCAGCTGTCGAGCTGTCAGGGGAACTCAGTATCCTCCAGCAGCTGACTGGCCTTCAACTCAATCTCACAGCCAAGAACCAAGCGGGTTCAGTCCCACTTCAAGGACCTGCAGGGCTCCCTCCAAGTCAACACTTTTTTCATCCTCTTGCTCAAGACAGACTTTCTTTGACTCCTGATTTCTCCTAGATCTTTCAGCAACTCCATACAGCAATGATGACTGCAGCTCAAGTCCTCTTTTCCCTGAGTGCGTTGCAAATGAAAGCGTAGCAAGGGAAACCTTGAGTGGTCCTCAGAGGCGTCTCTGAACTTATATTGCTGCTTTGTTCTAGAACAAGAAAGTGCTTGTTATTTTAAACAGTCTTCGTGTCAGACACATATTTTAGAGGCCACTGCATCACTTTGTAGCTGTAAATGATTCTCTTCGCATTATACACAGAGAGAGTTAGTGGTCAGAGTGATTTTCTTTATCCTGTCCCTCCAGTTGCACACCTCTAGTGGCCTCTCCCACATTTGTTGCAATCTTTATCAATCTGAGGACTTGTTTTCACAAATTTCCCACAGAAATTAAAATGGGGCTTGACCAGAGCAGTTAAGTTAGGAACCTCATGACTTCTGTTTTTGTGGCAGCTTGCTTCCATTAGAAGAAAGACACGGAGACCACTAGCTTATTTCCCATCTATCTCTAAATATCTCAGTAGGAAACCAACATTCCCTAACAAGTCCTATGGAATGTGTTCTATGCTAATCTGAATGCAACTGGGGCTGAAATTTGGTGCTTATTATAAGCCAAGCACAATCAGCACACAGCCATCAGGTCTGTGATCGTGCGGCATCAGTAACTTCTTGGCTTTTCTCTGTTTTCTCTTTCTTTTTTCTCCTCCTCTACAACATTTTTTTTTCCTCCCACTTTCTCAAGCCTTAAAAGGCCTCCTGGTTTTTGTATTTCTGTCTACTCTTTCTTTATGCCATCCTCCTCTCAATTCTCTTGGCCACTCCCCATCTTCTTCGTGTGAGCCAAGAAATTCATGACAGCTGCACTTCCCATCTTGTGTTTTGCCGTCATCATCATTTTGTCTGTGTGCGTGCATGTGTATGTGAGTGGGAAATCCAGCCAGCCTAGCAACATGGCTTGAATTCTACCCTAATTGGTGGTGGAGTGAAACATCCATCTCTCCTTGCAGTAGCTGCTCCCCTGAGGACTGATGGCCATAGTGCAAGTGGCAAAGACCAAACTCACAGTGACAGGAGCACCAGGGAGAGCCCAGAGCTCTGTGTTTTGACACACACATCTACCACTGGATTTGCTGAAGTCGTACAGTTGCACTTCTCCCTGCGCAGCTCTGCTCTTGATCTATGCTGGCTTTTAACTTTTATAGGAGATAGTTGTGCTCCATGAAGAGACTGGGCAGGATTGAATCAATAAAGGTTTAAAAATGGTCCATCTTTTTCCCTTATTCACAGCACATCTTTTTTCCCTACATGCATTGGCTAGCTTTTAAGTTTATATTCCTTTTGCCCTAAGACCTGCACCAGCAGCTGTACAGCTGGTGTTGTGCCAGGGACAGATGCTATCCCACATTAACCAAAAATTGTAACTGACAGTGATCTTGGACAAGCAAGAATCACTGCTGATTTAAATCACTGATTTTTAATAAGAATAAATACTGAATCCTACAAACTCTATCTATAATCCATTACCTTTGAAACATCCCTCTCTCTATTTATGACTCAGCATCTGGTAGACAGCTGAATCCACACCTCTATAGCCTCATATTAAACCCTTCTCCAGAATGATTTCTTCATGCATTTCCTAGAACTGTACAAACCCACAAGAGCAGTTGAATAAAAAATGCAATAATTCACAGTATCATAGCAACAATGGTAAAATATGTTCTTCCTACTTATTCATTTTGATTAAGAAAATTATTCAGATGGCATCAAATGTTTGGAAAGAAATCCATCTTGTGGTTTGTTAATCAGAAGAATAATATACTCTAGGCTATTGAGAGAGGTAGCTTTCAAAGCTGAAAGGCACTACCAATTACTTTCTATAGGAAGCTGATAAAACCCTACAACACATTTGTTAGCTTGATATTTACTGCTGCCTATCTGTTAATATTCCCATCCAGGAAGTGCTTAAGCATACACTTAATTCTAAGCATATGATGAGTGGCATAAAATTCAAGATGAGCACTTGTGACCTTCAAGCTGAGCCCATTTATAGTTTTTTTAATATGTGTAATTGCTGTGTTGGAACACAGCTCAGAGAAGCAACATTGTGCTTACAAGCTGAACAGCGAAAACGGGTTCAGTGTCTCTCCTCTGCTCATCACCTCCTTGTTCCGCATCCCACTCAGTCCACCCCTGGAACCACCAGTGTTCCCTCCTCCTTTGGGGCCCTGTCATCCACTTGGTGTCTTTCAAGATTCTACATTCTCACATTGCAGTCTCCTTGTAGCACAGTATCCTTGGGCTTGCTCTCAGCACTGCTTTCTTACTGCTAGACACTGGATAGGTGTAAGGCCCAAATGAAGGTGCCCACATTAGCTTTTTATGTTCTGCTTGCACCTCCACTTTACGCTCTGCTTCTTTATGCTCTACTTTCACCTCCACATCACCACCACACACACACCCCCCTCAACCAACAGTAAACTTACTGAGCACAAACTTACTGAGCACAAACAAAAAGAAACAAACAAACAAAACCACAAACAAAATCAAAACAAACACAAAACCCAAACCAACAACAACAAAAAAGTGAGCGGTATCAAGGTAGGAGCAAAATGCAAGAGGATTCAGTCAATTGTCATTCAGAGGCATAGTGAACCATGGGCTTACTGACCACAAAGCTGGTGAAGATTCTCTGGAAACAACTGGGACCCAAGTTGGATAAGTTGTTGATAACCCTTGAAAAGGCATGGTGGCCATCATGCCTTAGAAATTTGGCTGGGAAGTTTTATATTGAGCCTTTTCTTGCTCATCCTCAAACATAACACTTATATTTTGTCTTTTTCACAAGCACACACATGTAACACCTCCAAGCACTACACTTTCTTTCTTGAGGAACGGCTGCATTTCAGCTATCTATCTTTGCACAGCTTAGCAATTTTGGTGTTACTCTGGGGCTCCAGGTAATGTTGTTCCGTAATGGTGCGATCCTGTAAATGATCCACTCTAAATTATTCTTTGTCTGCACACAGTTAAACAAACATCTCACACATTGCAGATGTTGCAAGCTGTGCTGAAAAATCAACGGCTAGCTGTTGATATTAGCAGAACAATCAGCACAAAGGATCAAAAAGGTGGATATATCTCTGTCTTACCAAGTGTCTTGATCCTTTGTTTTGCAAAACAAGACAGTTGAGGACAGGATGCAGTCCTGGAGGCACAGCGAACACATCAGGTCTTTCTCGTTGGTCAGTTCTTCTTCCACCTTCTGGGAGATCCACTGGAACACAGTATCAGCAGAAGGACATGGGTTTTATTAATAAGCAATGGCAGAAAAAAAAAAGTCATTAAATTAGATCTCCAAAGCTTTACAAAAATAGATGATTCTTGAAAGTATAGCTAGGATATTAAAGACAGTAAAAGTATAATTCTTAATTTCTAGGCATCTATGAGAATAATTACCATCCTTTCGGGAGTATTGTAGTGACTGTAGCTGGTATATCTCTAAATGAGACAATATTTCCTTTTGATATTGCATCATTAAGATAGCTGATTCCTATACCCAACCAAATGTTTCATATAACTCTTTCCTTCCTTTTCTTAATATGTGCAATTGTGAAAGACCAGCACTGGAGGGATTTAGTGGTCATATCTCTTTATGAGTCTGAACTGTGACATGGAGGACTCAGTGACTTTATTGATTTTAATTTCTTATATTTGGGATTTATCTTCTCAGCTTTTGCTTATCAGCTGAGAATACAGTGTTGACATAGAAGGCTGGCTACCCAAGGGCATATTTCAGATTCTCATTTCTTCACCTAAGCATTTATTTTTTTATTTTTTTATTTTTTTTTTTTTTTTGCTTCTGGATGGATACCAGCTGCCAGGCTTTGATCAAGAGTGGCTAAAGGGTGCACCCTGTGAGAGAGCATTCCTCTCTCTCAGGCTCCACAGCCAGAACTGAGAGTAGCAGGGGGGGCCTTAAGTGGCTTTCCATGAGTATCAGAAGGAAAGATCAGGCATTCCCTTTGAAGATCTTTTGTTATTGAAACCTATTTTCTGGTCCATGATTTGATCTGAAAACCCTGAATCACAAGACACACTGTAGGGTCTTCTAAAGGGTAAGGGGATCTCAAAGACAGGGGTTGCTATCTGTGGCTGGCAGGGTATTTTATTTTCTTTTCCCAGTAAGAGAGCCAGACCATCCCTGAAAGCAAATGGGGAGAAAAATCCCTTTTTTAGACCTCTGTATAAGTACCATCATCCCACTTCGCAGCAGTGAGAAAAAGCTTATAGAGTTGTTGGTTTAAATGAGACTCAGCAGTTCTTGGACCGTTTCAGCATAGGGCAGATTGTTCAGCTAGGTTGATTTCCTTACCGGAGCATTTAAGGACTAAGCTAATAAAGCGCTTTATGACTGAGAAATCATGTGGCAACACAGGAGAGATGAAGAGCTATGAAACAACAGATGAAGAGTATCTGTCATCCTCGGAAGAGGTGTTTTCTCCTATGGATGCACCACTGAACTTTGGTGCCAGGAAGAGCAATCTCTGTCAATGATTTGATGTTCACCTACTTGCTTAACTGTTCTTTTTCCCATGGCACTGTTTTTATCTTCTTCAATTTCCTTAACATCTATGAGGCAAGTATTTATACCCCATTGCGTCTCTACTTTCCAGCACACAGAGCCCCAACCACAGGCTGGCCATTGCTACAAGCTTAAATGTTGCTGCCAGAAAGAATTAACGGGCATAAGTAGCTAGGGGTAACGAACTCTAATCATGACTTTCTCACTGGACTCTCCTGATTCAGTAACACGGGAACTGATGCAAGCCTTTCTTTAAAGTGTTCTCCTTATGTCCTTCATTGCCTCTTTTCATCTCTCCATCTTCCTTTCCTTTCTTTCCTCCAGTACAGCCAAGCTTGGCAGGCTGTTACAGCTTTCTCCATCTTCTATTTTCAAATTGGATTTTGGGATAGGATCAGCAGCAGCAACACAGGACAATGTCCAAAGCCAATTCCAGTTTTCCCCCTCCCATGCAAAGAACCAGCATGCATTCATGCCCATTATGGATGCGACAGCGGACCCATACACAGACTCAGTTCCTTCTGCTGTGAGATCCCCTTGCCCCAGTGCTGTGTTTTCCTTGGCGCAGCTTGTAAGACAAGAAGGAATCTGTACATTGAAATCTCTCCAGCAATGGGAAACTTCCCCATGCCCATGTCCTAGCAAGAGATCTACTGCATCCATAATTACACTGAACACTTGGAATGTGGTGACGTCTCCATGTTTCATGACCAAACATAGTCTTTGCCATTGCTCAAGGATTAGAATAGGCTGGAAGAACATTAACTTATGGTCCCTTATCTACTGCTTTCGTCACACTGCCCATTTGTATCTATTTGGAGAAAAGTTGTGTTGTCTGCTGTTCATGATGCCGAGCTGCCTGGCAAAGGAGATTTGTTGTATTTACTATTTCTGCTCTTCTTTCAGCTTCTTCAGCAGTAGTGAGTCAGTCTTTTACTTTGTGGTTGTCTCTTTCCCAATCCTTCTGGTCTTGCACAAGCCTTTGCTAAAATCCATGAATGTTCATTGCAAGCTGATCCATAAGATGCTCAGTGCTTCAGCTCTGCTTTCTTCCAAGGACCATTTAAATGCGGATAAGCCACTGTTTTATCTGAGAGGATAATGCACAGGGATGCAGCTCTGCCATGTTGTCCTTCAGCCCTGATGTCACACTTAACTGATACCAGTGTCAAAGTAAGCCTGTTGTCAGAGATGCCAGAATGCACTCTGTGTACAGTAGCTTCAGACTGATCTTGCTATTAGTGAGTCCTGAAAACAACCACAGGATGTTTTAATAAAAGCACAAACAGTTCTCACTTAGACTGGGAGGGGAAATGATGAGGGTGATTTCTTTCCTCCGTGTCTAATGCAGACTATGACAGATGGAGGAACCATGGGGAATACTAATAAAATGGGATAGGAAGAGATCAGAGCCTTCACTTCAGGGAACGCCTGACAGCTCAGTTATCCTTCACCCCAGGATGTTGAACAGGAGTTGCTTGCTTATGCAATCACAATCACACACAATCTGGTTGTGCACAGCCTCCTGTCTAGCTCAATGCTTCTCACACATGTTCATCTTTCCTTGGGTAAAGCTACTTCAGGTGTCCTCTCCTATAAAAGCAAGGTCTTTCTATATCAGACTGGACACATTCACTGCCAATGGCTCTGTTATACCTGTGTGCCCACAGCAAATTGCACCCGCTGCTTAAACACAGATGTAAAGCATCCTTTTAGCACTGAGATCAAAAAAGAAAATCAAAATTATAAAACCAGAGCCTTCTCTTCAGCTCAACCTCTTCTTTTTTTCCCTACTCTATGGATTTACTCAAGACCATTTTTTGGTTTCTTCCAGCAAGTGTAGCTCAGCTTGAGTTTTGGATGAACATCTTAATTGAGCCCACCAGATTCAGATTAGTCTCTGCTGATCTTCTTGTAGAGGGGGTAAATTAGCCCTTTAGTAGCTCCATGGTAGCTTGGCTAAACTTCCTGTGCTGACTAAACTCATTTACAGTTAGTTTGACAGCTCTCCACTACATTGTGCAATATAGATATAATTCAAGACAATGGAGCATCGTTAGCCTTTAATGATTGCGCTTGAATCAGATCGTACGTGGGTTCATGGGCTGCAGTCCAAGAGAAGCAGTTTGCTCCAGGCAACTCTGCACAGACATAGACACCGAATATAGGAAAAGGGGCACGTAATTCTGGAAGGGCTTTCAGAGGGGCTTCAGGCAGAAGGAACAAAAAAGTTTGGCAACAGAGAAGAGGAACAGAAAGAAAGCAACCACTGTCAGGAACATTTCCACAGCCCAGAAGTCAGGTGACCTTCTAGTACCAAGCCCAAATCCATTCTGCTGTGCTCTCAAGACACTCCTGAGAGAAACACCTGTAGCCGTGCATCGATCAAGCTGTTCCTTTGCTTGGGTCCCACTTGACCTCTCAGCAGGGGCTAGGCCCTGCAGCAAGGCTGGGGCAGCTCAGAGGATGGAGCAGGGGATCTACCCTACAGGGAAGGCTTTTCCCTGCACCACTAGACCAGACCAACACTCATGTAGGAGGTTTACTTTAAACACTGTGCATTGACAAATAACTGCTTAAAGCTAAAAAACCAGCTGTGGGAAATACAAATCTAAGGAAAAACAAATAACCCACTGGTGCCCAGACAGACAGTCAGTCAGTCCCTTGCTATCAGATGCGCAAAAAAATAAATAGAAATATTTATCCACTGTTTTGTCTATCCCAACACTTACTGTGTTGTGCATTTCTTCCACTTTCTAAGCAGCCTGCATCCCTGAAGCCCAGGTCCACACAGTGCTGGGGAGGAAATGTTCAGCCCTGGTTC